>PIJE02000954.1:1203-26203 GCA_002895965.2 Coryphaenoides rupestris | reverse complement strand
CTGTAACAGTGTCATTGGTCAAAGAGTTGTTATGTTAAATCCTTGGTTTAGTTCAGGGTTAGTTATTCCAGGGATTAGCTGCTGGTGTTTTTTTTTGCGTTGAAAGTTCGTGTCATGATGTTCATTTGTGGAACATCACGTCTCACACACACGCATGCAGGACACACACACATATTAGCCAGGTGTGTTGGTGCTTTTGTTGTATGACCACACACACACACACACACACACCGTTTCCACGTTCATATCACAATCCCCCCTGACCTACATTATATGCCCACCACCACCACCACCACCACCAATTACAAATGACAAAAAAAGGTCAAGCTGCCACCACACGCTGTCGTTACTCCTCGTATCCTTACGCTTCGTCAGCAGCAAAAAGTAGGTCCACCCCCCCCCACACACACACCCACCCACCCACACACACACACACACACACACCCACAGACGCGTGCTTAATGTGTGTGATTCATGATCACCCAGGACCCCCAGGACCCCATGGTGGGACCCCCCAAATTAATAAACCGCCCAGTCGGCCCTTCGTCGTAGGAGGAGCGCTGGCGTTGAGCTGCCTGGCGGTCGCGTTTAGCGTCGACCGTCCAGACTCTTTCGGGGGGGGTGTGGTGGTGGTTGGGTTTGGTGGGTGGGACCCCCTGGGCGGTGGTGCGCTGACCGGGCCAGGCCACAAGATGGGCGGGAATGTCGCATGGACGTGGTGGAGTGGTCCCACGTCGGTGCCAGGAGCCATTAATTACGGATTCCCGTCTTATTGAGATGTGAGGGCGTGTCCAGCGTTCCGACTGGACGGCATGCTGTTCATTCCATCATTCCATGGTATGTTTGTATCCTTGGTATCCTTATTTTTGTGCCGTGCGGTGGCTATTTTCCTCCAAAATGTCGCCTCTGCAATTTCGGTTGTTTTCAGATTTCTGTCATTCTTCGTTTCTGTTTTGGACCGCTCTAGCCGGAAGCTTCCATTTTCTTCCCTTGTTCTGTCCCGGTTGCACTACGCTGGAGTGATGTCCTGGCTGCCTCTCCTCTGGTCTGGAGCCCGGCCAACACAAACTACTTGGGTGCACCGGCCCGGCGGAACCACAGAAGCACAGCAGCAGCACCCTCACATGCTTGCTCATTGGCCTCCGTGTGTGTGTGTGTGTGTGTGTGTTGTGTGTGTGTGTGGTGTGTGTGTGTGTGTGTGTGTGTGTGTGTGTGTGTGTGTGTGTGTGTGTGTGTGTGTGTGTGTGTGTGTGTGTGTCATAGGGCTGGGCGATATAGAAGAATGCATTATCTCGATAATAATGAGGAATTTGACTCGAGACGATATGCTTGCGAATTCAAAATACTAGTTTTCCTTCGTCGATGTTTAAAACCTCACATTTGATCCTTTTCAGGGCATATCTTCATCTTAATGTATTTATAATATAAGACTATCACGATAAGTGGATGTCTTCATTTCATGATGATACAATACCATTTAAAAACGATAAACGATAATATTGAATTGTTGCCCGCGATGAAATGCTGAAATAGCCGGCTACTCTTTCGCACACACACACACACACACACACACACACACACACACACACACACACACACCTGTACACATAATTACAAAGCATTTAAGCATTAGTTAAGCATTGAATACGTCATAGGAGAAAAAAAAAATCCAACCTACACACACCCCGCACACTTACGCACATACACACACACACACACACACTAATCATTATGCATAGCATGAAAGCACACAGCAATCCAACAATGTATGAAAGATTAAAAATGTTTTTGAAATACAAAAAACGACTTAATGGAAGTGAGGCAACAAAAGAAGGAAAAATAAAACTGAAAGACAAAAAGTGCCGAAACGCCCACCGAACGGAGACCACCACCAGGCATCGTGACGGCGAGCGGCCGTGGATTTCAAAACCAAACTGCTCACGACTCACGGCTGCAAATTACAACCATGCTATAGCAGCAGTAGCACCGCCGCCGACACCAACGACAGAGTCTGTCCGTCGTTTAGATTTCCTGCTCTGCGTCACGCCGTCTCCTCCTCACCGACACCACGGCATCCTAACAAGCGCACCTCCACCCCCCCCTCTCTCTCTCTCTCTCTGCGGGTGGTGGAGGTGGAGGTGGAGGTGGATGTGGAGGTGGAGGTGGAGGTGAAGGAGGAATCGTGAATCAAGCGAGGAACGACTCGTGTGTGAGGGGATGCTAATTGCGACGGCCAATCTGTGGCAACTCACAACGCCTGACAGCAATCTGGGCTCCCGGGCAAAGACAGATTGGCATCGTTAATGCAGAGAGTGAGAGGGGGGGGGGCTCTATAAAAACAAGAAAGACAGACAGGATTTGGGGGGGAAAAAATGGATGCGTTAATGTCACTCTCAAGCTGTTTTAAAAAAAACACCTTAGAGGCTGAGTCATCATAACTCATTATCAGAGAGAGAGAGAGAGTGAAAGGGGGGAGAGAGAGAGAGAGAGAGTGATAGGGGGGGAGACAGATATAGAGAGGGAGACATGCCGGCTAATCGTCTGCTATGTCCGTCCGCAATACGGACATAGAATCTGTGATGTCGCTGTCTCCCATTGGTTTCACGCCACCATTTTGAGGGAGTAGATTTGAGTGTCGCCATTGTCTGAGATATTTGCAGCCAGCGCTGGAAGCTATAAAACATTTGGCACGTTGACGGTGGGACTTGAGAGGCCGCCTCACGCTCCAGTCTACATCCAAAACCCATTAATATCCGATCCTCAATCACTTTTAATGAAATAAAACTGTCAAAGTGTAAAACTGTCAAACCGGCACCTCAAAATACAAAATATGCAGATTAAAGAGTGAGGATGAAGGTGCGTCAGTATCTTTGACGGATAATAGGATACGAATTTATGATATGATAATGTAATAATGTTATACTGTTGTCTTTGTACTGGCCCAGTGTCTGGTATAGTTATAGAATTTTGTTTCAGCTCAGAGGGCCTTCAACCCCTGGCCTCAACCTCTCTTAACCTGCCTCAACCCTGCTCTCTACCAGCCTCAGCCCTACCTCAACCCTGCCTCTACCAGCCTTCCAACCAACTGCGCTTCAACCCTGCCTCAACCGCTGCTTCAAGTCATCTGGACTCAACCCTGCGATGGAACCTCTGCCATTTGTCAAGAGCTCGCTGTCCTTCAAACCCTGCTTCTACCAGCCTCAAACCTTGCCTCAATCCCTGCCTCTGGCCTCTACCAGCCTCAACCCTGCCTCAACCCTGCCTCGACCAGCCTCAACCCTGCCTCAACCCTGCCTCAACCCTGCCTCAACCCTGCCTCAACACTGCCTCGACCCCAACCTCAACCCTGCCCCTACCTGCCTCTACCCTACGTCCAGCGGCCTCTACCTGCCTCTAGCTGCCACCTCTGTGCCGGGTCCATTCGCATTCCGGTGCTAGCACTCAGCAGCTATAGCTATAGTACGCTTGCTGACAATTCCAGTCTTGTGTTGTGTTCGCAGCAGCGGTGCGTAGGTTCTATACACTACTACGGTATTTCATAAATACATACGGTGGGATAGACACAGAGGGAGAGGGAGAAAGTGTGTTGTGTTGAAATGGAAAGCGGTGCTGGGTTGACGGGAGGACACGGCGCGGACTGTTAACGCGCGGACCGGGACGTACGTACGCAACAGAAAAGAGGGAAGGAAGATGCTGCGACAGACGGGAAAGACAGATGGAAACGGAAGACCGGAGGAATGCGACAAGAATTCGGGGGGGGGGGGGATGAGCTCGGGCGAACGGAAAAGAAAATAAATAAAGGAAAACTACGCTCACGATTCTGCATTGTCTTCGTCTCTTAACTTTGAGTGCACTTGGTCCGGGAAGGATGTGTGTGTGTGTGTGTGTGTGTGTGTGTGTGTGTGCGTGAGCGCGGTCTGCATTGCAGGAGTGTTTTGTGGCCCGAGCTCAGAGTCTCTCACACACACACACACAGTCTCACACTTATGGATAATTAATCATGTATTATAATGAGACACGTCCGTGCAGTGTAATGGCTCTCACTGGAGACACACACACACACACACACACACACACACACACACACAAACAAACTCGAAAGACGTGGTGTGTGAGAGCTGTGTGTGGGTGTGTGTGTGAGTGTTATGTTTTTGGTGTGAGTGTGTGTGTGTGCGTCTGCGTCAAAGTATTTGGGTGTGTGCGTGTTCCTACGTCACCTGTGACTCTGTGTTTGTTGGGTGTGTGTGTGTGTGTGTGGTGTGTGTGTGTGTGTGTGTGTGTTTCTACCTCACCGCGGTGGTGACGATGTATGGTGTGTTTCTGTGCGTGTGCTTGCATTGCCTCCCTAACCAGCATGCCTGGTTGCTGGTCCAAGGCTCAAGTCTCAAGTCCGTTGATCTTAGCCATACTTTATCTAAGTCTTCTCCTGGTCCAGATGAGACCAGAGAGAGACCGGGCCTTTTAAGAATGCCAACATCTGGCGCCTGGCAACAGCCGGTCGCTCTAGCTCCGCCCACCGCTGACCCCAGCTCATCTCAGCAAAACCCAAACACACACACGCTGCCACGTTGTTATCACGGCGGCTGACGTGCGTGCGATATTCTCCCGAAGCGAATGATGGATCGTCGCTCACGGAACCGTGCGAGCGCTTGTGTTGCACTGAATTACGTTCCGCTTCTCTGTGGTCCTGCGCATCAAACAAACGAGCAATGAGCGAAATTAACAAACAACCTGATTGGCTGAGAGGGAAAGCAGGTATACCATCCGACATTGGGGGGTTGGAGCAAAGCGGTCGAAGAATCAGAGCGCGTCTTCAGGCGTTGAGCATCCAATGGTGGGCTCGCGGTCCTCTTGTGATGTGGTGCATTGTGTGTGTGTGTGTGTGTGTGTGGCGGGGGGGGTGTGCACACAAAAGCAATAAATGTGTTTTCTTTTAAATCATCGATGCACATCTGGTTATCTTTCAGTTCTCCGTGTCCTTCCTGCAGATGCTAATGTGATAAATGCATGTCCATTGTACTTAGTCCATGATGTAAGAGCGATAGAAGAGACACCGCATACACACCGACAACCCGTCCGCATCCTCAACTGTTGTGATGACACCCCCCCCACCCCCCCCCAATTCATTCATTCACATTCACAATGAACATGAACGAATTAGCATTTACAGCATACAATAGCGGTTGTGCATTAAATGTGCACTGTTGTAAATTGTTGCTGACAAGAAGACTTAAACTGCATTTTTTTGGTGAACATTAGGGCTGGGCGATATGGAAAAATGGAGGCTATCAGCATGACAACGATGTGTCATTTGACACAATATTGATGAATATTGATGAATGCTGGAACACAATATTGATGAATGCTCGAAACCGTCGCTATTCTTATCTTTATGTACCACAGTGATATATTGCTGTCTCTCCTTCAACAAATGTGCTCTTTGTAAGTCGCTTTGGATAAAAGTGTCTGCCAAATGCCCTCAAATGTATAATGTATGTTAAAATATCACAATATTGTAATAAAATGAAAATATGGAATCGGACTAAAACTAGTTTTCACTGACGATTCAAACCTCACATTTGATCGTTTTCAGGACACATATCTTCTCATCATAATTTATTTATACTACAAAACCGGGAATCACAAAGTCGATATCTTCATTTCAGGACAGTACAATACAATACCGTTCAAAGACAGCAGCAAACGATAACATTGAGTGATTGCCCCTTATTGAGATGTTATTTACGGCAGCGCATTATATTATGTTTGTACTATTTGTCATCGCTGTGGCCTCATCCGACGCTGACGCCCTGAAACTCTCCGGCCCGGAGCCGCCCCTGAACAGCGCGCGGCGGACCCCCAACAATCATATCCCACCTCACACACTCACACACACAACACAGCACGCACACACACAACCCACGCATCCACACACACACACACACACACACACACACACACACACCACACACACACACACACACCCACGTCACCACACACACACACACACACACACACACAAACAAGCACACACACACACACACACACACACACACACCCACACACACATGAAACACACACACACACGCACAACACACACACACACAACGCACACACACACACACACACGTACACACACAACACACACACACCCTCCCTCCCCCTGTAACGTGGCCTTGAGTGCACGTGCAGGCAAGAGAAAGCCTCCCCCCCCACCCACCCTTCTTCTTCACACACATACTCTCTCCTCTACACACACACACACACACACACACACACATACACACATACTCTTCTACACACACACACACACACACACACACACACTCTCTCTCACCACACACATACACACACACACTCTCTACTTTAGCCACACACACACACACATACACACACACACATACTCTCTACTCTAGCAACACACACACACACACACACAAAGGCACAGGAAAGCACACACATACTGTACACACAGAGACAAAGACACACGCACACACACACACACACAAATACACACACACACAGAGGAAGACACACACACACACATAGACAGACACACACGTGCATATGCTTAGCAGCATGGAGGCTCTGCTCCAGGGATTCAGGTTAAAGGGAGCCTTCCAGCAGAAACACACAAGCATTCAGGACAGCGCTGTGCCCTGAATTCACTCCGTCTCAATGGAGCTGTCAGGGCCGTATCAGGGGATGAACATGTGGACCATTCCATAACAAACACCACGGAAGAAAGGAATGAACAGCCTTTCCTGAATGAATTCTCACTAATTTCTCAAGTAAATTCGGAGTAACATTAATCCACAACATATCCTGGCAGAACAAGTCACCAGATGTGATGGTACATGACAAACAACAAGTGTGTTCATTAATTATTCCTCAAATGTTTACTTTATTTACTTGATGAATGCTTACCTTGAAACCAGAATGTGCATTTTTGCATTTGCATTACATTTGAATGAAAACCCAGAAACTTCTTGGGTGTGTGCTGAAGGAGGGTGAAACTAAAATGAAGTTAAACTCAAGAGTTGACCTCTTTTATTTGAATGCTCGTTGCACGCCATCCAGGGTTAAACTATAACTCTGTAAATCGGATCCGTCATGCAAAACGGTGCGCTACTAGTGTCATGCAAAGCGCTATCAAGATGTACGTCTTACGGCCCTGAGTGCCCGAACCACACACACACACACACACACTTTATATACCCATCATTCAAATGAGAGACGATAAGAAATTTGAGTCCCGGCCAGATCAGGCTTACCTTAGCCTCACTCCCCGCTCGCACGTGCCTCTCACGTTGCATGTTATTTTGCACTTCATCGGCGTACGACTACAGTCTGACCTTTGACCCCCCCCCCACCCCCCCGCTCCGCCCCCAATCCCTCCCTGCCTGAGTCACATGAGCCGCCCGCGACTCAAGGCTAACTATCCCGAGCTAAGAGTTGCTGCCAACTCCACCGCCAACGCTCTCCTCGTAGAAGTCTTCGACCACTCGACGCAATATAAGAAGTCTTATTTTCCTCTTAAATGAAGAGGTTTGTTTTCTTGTTTTGTTTAAAGAGGTACCGCCGGTGTATCTGCCATTACTTACTTGCACTTACTAGTACATTTATAATACTCGATATTCAAGTGATACTTCTGGAGTCAGCATGACGGCATTACATTTTATATTTTGTATCATTATTATGTATGTAGTGTTATTGCATTATCTTATTATGTATATTGTGCCACGATATATATACAGTATATGTATATATATGTGTGTATGTAGGTGTATATGTTCATGTGTGTACATATGTACATTTCCAATATTTCCAATACATATTATATATATACTGTATATATAAAAAATTCTGTTCTTGCCATTTTATCTTTTTTGCCGACTTGTCGCCTGCCATGTCACAAGAATTCCACTGCTCAGAATGGCCCTGTGTTATAAAGAACATGTCACAATAAAACACTGTGACTTTGACTTTGACTTTGGTTCATGGTCCGGCCGGGACTCAGCAAAGAGACAATGATTTCGGTGGGCAGACGTTGCCGACATTGCCAGAGCTTTGGGTCACAAAGCCGAGATCATGAAACAACAAACAGAGAGAGAGAGAGAGAGAGCGAGAGAGAGAGAGAGAGAGAGAGAGGGAAGGACCTTAACCCCCTCCGGGCCACATGACCGGTGATGAGCTCACTGACTGAGGCACTGAGGGTCACATGACGTCGGTGGTTCAGGCCATACGCACGCGGGGTGGCCAACTACTACTCACCGCGCCACTGATTGACAGCCGGTCAGCGGTTAGGCCGTAGCTACAGTCAGTCAGTGTTACCAAGGTGACGCTCACCGGATAAGCCACTCCCCCCCCCCTGTCCCCTGCCCCCGAGAAAACTGCAAAACACAACAAAATAGCAACGACATTATTTCACAGATTGTTCAAGATTCTAGATTCAAGAGCTTTTTTTGGTCACGTACACATACAGGATGTGCAGTGAAATGAAAAAGCGGCGATGCCCAGCGGAACGTGCAACACATCAATACAAATACCACAAATATCACAATTGAAGGGAAATAATCAGAATATCTACACTATTTACAGTCTTTACAGCGAAATGAGCAGGTTTTTTCCGGAGAAATGTGAGCAAAATAGGCAAATTAGGCAAAATAGCCAAGTAAACAGCAAATAGTCAAATAAACAGCAGATTTGTATATAAGCAAGTAGACATTTCAACAACAAGGCAATATAAAAGACGTATGACACTGATTTGACTCCATAACCTCATTTCTTTTCGAAAGATAACAATTTACTCACTGTGTGTTCTGTGATTGGGGCAAATCGCTATGAATGGTTCTCTGTGTCTCTGGCTGTGATGTTCGCTTTATAGTTACGACTCAAAACAAGAAGTTGTCAGAGAGATCACTCACACGGGGAATGACCCAGAAAGACCTGAGTGTTAATGAATGGCTGTTAAATATAGGCACACACACACACACACACACACACACACGCTCACTCTCTCTCCTCACCTCTTCTCCTCTTCCTCCTCCTTTTTAAACACTATTAATAACACAAGGATGAAGAGGACAATTCTAAAATGAAAACTCTCCCCTGAATCAGCACTACTGGACTCCCCAAACCACCAGCAGCACGCAGACCTTCACACGTAAACCCTGTGTGTCTCGATCGGCCACACGGGCTTCCTGAATTCTACACAAGCCGACATAAATTAAACCCCCCGCATAAGATCACATGTGAAGACACGTTAGATAAATGTACACTCAGTTAAACCGTTGAACTTTAAGGTTAAAACCATTACGCCCACTGAGCAAAATGTGACATTTGATTCTCCAAGCTCATCTTGATATCAATATTTTTGCACAAATTCACCTCTTTGCAATTCATGAAGGGATAATCTTATCAACATTTCACGAGCAAATTTCACAAGGCAAATATCCAACGACTATGTGTGGGATCCACCAACTGGCCGCGTTGTTTGTCTTGGATCGGAGTTTTGCGTGAGAATTATCCAAAACCGCACACGTCTAACCAAACATCTCACCCAGCTTTGGCAACACCATTTCATTGACGTGGCCAAACATAAGATTATCTAAGAGACACACAAATACATCTAGGACACAAACTCCACATTCACACGGGAAGCGGATTAGGGATCTGATGGACCGTGAGAGAGGAGATTACATCTATCTAACGATCCACAAGTTGCACAGGGGAAAGGGAAAATAGTTTGGAAAATATCAACTAGTCCCCGTTGATAAGGTACTCGGTCCTGTAGACATAGTTTTAAATACATATTTGCAGGAGATAAGTATCCAGGCCCTGGAGGACTTGTGTTTCAGTGCAAATATGAAGGACATTGAGTCGGCATTCTCTGGTGAACACTTGAGGACACAGACACTTACTGTACAAGTGCAACCGGCTCACAAGGTTTCTAGTTTTGTTAACGGTGACATAATGCTTGATTGCTCAGGTAGACATTAGATGCTGACACACACACACACACACACACACACACACACACACACACACACACACACACACACACACACACCACCCTAACCCCACCACTGTATTACTACAAGGAAAGGAGAAGTTAATTCTCCACACTGGGTTTTTATGTTCAGAACATTCACTTGGGTCAAAGAAAAGCAGCGAAGGCTAAAATAACCATTGAAAGTCTGTAAAAAGGTTTATAGTCCTTCTGTCACTGTGGCTTGGCCCACACATTGTTTGGGAAGAGGGGAAAATGCTTCAAATTAAAAGAAAAGCATAAGTCCTTCTTGGTATGAATGAAATAAAACCACTGACCAGACTGAAGTGTATATTTCAGGACAGAGAAGTGAAAGAAGAGAAATGGTCATTGAGGAAATGCAACTTCATGTCTGTGTGTATCTATATCCGTTTGACATACATTTTTTATTAAGTATGTTTTCACAGTTGTTTTGGTCATTTTAACAGTGATGTAGATATTATTGTACAGTAGTAGTATAGTCGTAGTATAGTATTGTATCAAGGCATGGATTTTAACAGTTGGAAAATAATCAATTTGTGGAAAATAATCATCTTTAAAATATAATATAAGATAAGATAGAACTTTATTGATCCCGAAGGAAATTTGTGTGCCAGGTTGCATAGCAATAGAATAAAAAGAGTAGAAGAATAATAAAATAATACTAAAATAATAAATAAACAGTAGAATAATAAAAAGTAATACAGATAAACATTCCGTTGTTCACAATGAAATAATCACAATCAGATAGAATATCCATCTCAATAATTAGGCTTCTATGTGGTCAGAATGTATTTTATTTATATATATATATATATACAGTATAGGGCCTATATATAGCAGTTACATAACCAGATAACCCGGAGCTTCTCAGCCAGAAACTACACAACTATCCAGCCAGATAGCGCCAGTAGCTTACCTAGCCAAGTAGCATAGAAGTCAGACAACCTAGCGCTACTCAATTAGAAAGCACACAGCTAGCCCGGTGAATAGCGTAGCGGTGCTAGCCAGTTGGAGAGACTGCGGCGTCACCCATTTGAATAGCGCCGGGCTCGCCAGTTGGACGGCGTGCAGCTGTATGGCAGTTGAATAGCGAGGAAGCTAGCCAAGTTGGATAGCGCCCTCAAACCACTTAATACGGTCGTACGCTATCTAGGTAGCGCAGGATGTCTGGACACGTTGCCATGGTTCCAGCGAACGTCTTGATGGCAACGCCGGCGAATTGTTTGCCCGCCTCCCCCCACCGATGGCCTCAAACAGCCCACATACGGGAATCTCGGAGCGGGTGTATTGGGAGGAACAACAACAGACAAAGACATCTCCACATTGATGTGACTCCCAGAGGGACGATTTCCCCGCACTGTCGTTGGGTAATCTGGTGGATCCCCCAGCGAGACATTGCGCTAGTGACTATAGAGAAGTGAGTACGGCCAGAGAACCGCTCAATGGAAGACCCTGGGAACTGGAAACCATTGTCCTGTAAACCCGACTCATGGGACCCACCAACCACAGGGCACCTGAGTTGAGTCCGGTCCACGAGGTGCTGCGATCCGGCCTCTTCCGTGGTCCGTGGAGGATTAGCGCCGGCAGTGTACTCTTGATTGTCCTCCCGACTCACCCTGTTGACAACCACTTGACTCCACTCAAGCAAGGACAAAATGTCCAGAACGGAGATAAAGACCAATCAAGAACTGTATCAGGAGTTGCGACACGACAGCAGTGTGTGTATGTACCCGTCGGGGTACTTTGAAAGATTGCAGGAGGTACTCGGTACAAAAACAATGCTGTTGTTTTAGTGTTGGTTTTGACTGAACTTTAAAGGGGTACTTGACTGAAAAAATACGTTAGTTTGAGAAACAGTGCACAAGACCAAGGGTCACTCCAAAGAGATTCACTGTTTTTGGCCTTCAAACCCTTCTGAAGGTCTGTTAATCTTCTTGAAAGGCTGGCTGACCGAGCACCACCTGAGCTCATCGTAGCCAACAAAGTCCTCGCGGTGACCGGCTGGTTTCACCGGCTGGTTTTTCCCACACGTGCCGCACCCCCGCCGCCACTTTGCTGACGGGGGTTTCGATGTCTGGGGACGCCGGAGGAGCAGCTGAACGGGGGGGTCCTTTTTTTAGACCCGCAGCTCCTGCCTCGACCTCTGAAACCTGCAAAGATGACCTCAACAAGTGTAGTCACTCATGTAGGGGGGGGGGGGGGGGGGGGGGGTTAACAGGAGGTTAACAGTTAACTGGCCACTCTGTGTGTGTAAGTATGTAAGTAAGTGATATATTGATATTATATTGTTATTGTGATATTCAACCAGATATCGTCTTATATTAGTGTAGTATCGTGATATAGCAATATGGTAATTGTGTCTTTTCCTGATTTTAAAGGCTGCATTATAGTTAAGTGATTCTCTGAACCAGACTGTTCTATAGCTGTTCTATTATTTGCACTAAAGTTCTTAATTTCTCATTAATAAAATGAGAAACTTTCATATTACACGGGAGAAAATTATCACACAAAATAAGCT
Organism: Coryphaenoides rupestris; assembly: GCA_002895965.2. NCBI lineage: Eukaryota > Metazoa > Chordata > Actinopteri > Gadiformes > Macrouridae > Coryphaenoides > Coryphaenoides rupestris. Next base: position 13,652 of record PIJE02000954.1, on the reverse strand, counting down.
CATATGGCTGTAATATATGGACTTTTTATTTATTGAACAGCCAGAAAACATGCTATATCGTGATATATATTGTTATCAAGATATGAAATGACCGATACAAGGATAGAAGAGTTTGGCTGTATCGCCCAGCCCTCTATGTACTGTATGTATGTATGTATGTGTGCATGCGTGTGTGTGTGTGTGTGTGTATGTGTGTGTCTGTGTATGTGTGTGTGTGTGTGTGTGTGTGTGTGTGTATGTGTGTGTGTGTGTGTGTGTGTGCATGAGTCTATGCCAGATCTCATGTTGACTTTAGTGTGAACAATGTGTGTGTGTGTGTGTGTGTGTCTGTGCATGTGTGTGTGTGTGTGTGCATGAGTCTATGCCAGGTCTCATGTTGACTTTAGTGTGAACAATGTGTGTGTGTGTGTGTGTCTGTGTGTGTGTGTGTGTGTGTGTGTGTGTGTGTGTGTGTGTGTGTGTGTGTGTGTGTGTGTGTGTGTGTGTGTGTGTGCGTGTGCCCGTGTGTGTTGTCTGCAGCTCTCAGCATTTACACACACGTGGTAGTGGTGCAGGCTCACACTCAAACACCCGAGTGAGCGGGTGAGTCGTGACTCAGAGTGTCAGGTCCCTCGGAGGTCTCCAGCCTCCTCCAAGAATAGGTCACGTGATCCAAAACCGAACCACCACCCCTCCCAGCCGTGACGCGTCCCACCGCCCGACCTGCCACCCCCCGGGAACTAGACGACGCGCGATGCTAATGAGGGCTTCTTCTCTCCGTATAACCCATCTCACTCGCTAACACACCTTCCAGTTCACGTTGAGCGTGCCACTCCCCACGTGCCGCGCTCAAACGTGACGTCCAAACGTGGCACGCCACGCACCCCTTTTCCTTTGTCCGTAAAAAGGTCAGAATTTGCACATGAAGGGCGACGCGATTCGAGCGCTTCTAACCAATGTCTCGCCCCGCTGTCCTCATGCTATCATATCCCATAAGAGGTACTCTCTTCTCTCTCTCTCTCTCCTCTCTCTCTTCTGTCTCTCTCTCTCCTCTCTCTCTCTCCTCTCTCTCTCTCTCTCTCTCTCCTGTCTCTCTCTCGTCTGTCTCTCCTTCTCTCTCTTCCTATGTCTCTCTTCTCTGCTCTCTCCTCTCGTCTCACTGTCTCTCTCTCTCTCCCCGCAAGTATCGCTTCATAGGCAGTGGACAAGACAAGGAGACCCGCACGCTGGTGTGGTGGTGTGTGTGTGTGTGTGTGGTGTGAGACTACAATGGTCACACACACATACACCACACAGCACACACACACACAAGAGTGGCAGCACTCGTGGATGCTACCAGGACAACAGAGAAACAAACAAGCGCCGTTGATACTGTTCTATTCCCACGCTATTTATGTGTGTGTGTAGGTGAAGAGACAATACAATCACTACACAAGGCAGAATAAACAAACAACAAACCACATGCTGTTGAATACTGTTCCCACACTATTTAGGTTACGTGTGGTTGCTGTGTAGTGGTTTTGTGTTGTGTCTGTTGTGTTCGTGTGGTGTGTGTGTGTGTGTGTGTGTGTGTGTGTGTGTGTGTGTGTCTGGTGTGGTGTGTGTGTGTGTAATTTTTATCTTACCTACTTTTATCTTAGCAATTCAGTCGACAAGGAGAACAGAATGAACCAAAACAGCCGGGGTGTAAATGAGGAAATAGTGCAGGCAGGGGCAAAGAGAGAGAGACAGAGAGAGAGAGAGAGAGAGAGAGAGAGAGAGAGAGAGAGAGAGAGAGAGAGAGAGAGCGAGAGAGAGACAGAGAGAGAGAGAGAGACAGAGAGAGAGAGAGAGAAAGACGGAGAGAGGGAGAGAGAGAGAGAGAGAGAGAGAGAGAGGGAGAGACAGAGAGACAACAAACACTATAAGCTAAGAAACTACAAAGCAAGAGAGAGAGAGTGTGTTATCGAGCGAGAGAGAAAGACAGTGGGAGATAGATAGAGAGAGAGAGAGAGAGAGAGAGAGAGGAGAGAGAGAGAGAGAGAGAGAGAGAGAGAGAGAGAGAGGAAGAGTAGTGGGAAGGTAGTGGGGGAGGGGGCAGTGTGTTGGTGAAATCGAGAACATAAATCATCTGAAATGAGACATCCAAGCTAGTAAGCAGAATCACGCGCTCTCCCCCAATCTCCCACCCTCTCTCTCTCTCTCTCTCTCTCTCTCTCTCTCTCTCTATCTATCTCTCCCTGTCTATCTCTCCCCCTCCCCCCACCGATCAGCACCGTCTCATGGTTCTGCCAACCAGGTTAGATTAGCCCTTCATCTGGACAGAGTATCTAGGTGTAGTTGGGGGTGGGGGGGTGGGGGGGTTGGAAGTCGAGACGCTCCGCTGACCTCCGCCTGGAAAACTCCGCCAAACACAAACTTCCTAGCAGAGCCTCTTCTGGGGAAAATAGGGCACGAGAGAGAGAGAGAGAGAGAGAGAGAGAGAGAGAGAGAGAGAGGCAGACAGAGAGAGAGAGAGAGAGAGAGAGAGAGAGAGAGAGAGAGAGAGAGAGGGAGTGTATTTGAGGACAAAGTAGGGCCATTTTACTTCTTTCAAAATGTCCTCATGTCCTAAAGTGACCATGCATGTGCTCTATCTCTATCTGTAGCTGTAGCCCAGCATTGTTCATGCCTGCTCACTATTTGCCTATTTCAGTTGATGCCATTCACCCGCCTGATAAGTGACCACTGCTGTACACCCTGTAGAACACACACACACACACACACACACACACACACACACACACTGAGTAGGGATGATGGCAGTGCAGTAAATATAGCCCTGCTGTAACAGCAGCAGCACCTAAACCTGGTCACACAAAGCCCTGCTCCGTCACCCCGCCCACCCTCCTCCCAAGCCGCCTCCCACTGGGCACCTGGGGGAGGGATCAATGGCAGATATAGGCCAGCATTAGCAGCTAAGCTAATGCGGCTAATAGCCGCTAACTTTCTAAGATGTTTCTCCCCGCCTGCTGTGGGGGCTGACCTGAACACAGACAGGACACACACAGAGGCGTGCACTCTCGGGCATGTGCACGCACACACACATGTATGCACACACACATATGCACACACACATGCATGCACACACACATGTATGCACACACACATGCATGCACACACACATGCATGCAGAGAGGAGCACAGACACACACTCACACATGCACCAGCACACACACAAATACATAAATATGTACATACACATGCACACATTCATGCGCACACTTGCACACACACACACACACAAACTCCCCCCTCCCCCACATACACACACAACGCACACGCACACACACACACCTGCTTAACTTAACCCAAATCCTCCTTCGGTGGGGTCAACAGGGAGTGGTTACAGCCGTGTGTGTGTGTGCGTGTGCGTGAGCATGCGTGTGTGTGTGTGTGTCTGCTACCGTGCTCGTAGTGTGGACACTGTGACTGGGGTACTATGTTCCTGTATTTATAGTCGCTCCGCCGAGGTGTTTAGGTTCTATTAATAAGAGCTGATGGTTTCCTCTGACTTGTAACAAGCTGCAAATCCGCCCAACGCTCCTCGACCCTGTCTGGCACGTCCGTCGCCACGTCCGCCCGCTTGTAAACCACTTGGATTACCTACGTCTCCTCTTCCCCCATCGCCCCCATTACCACAGACTATGCATATTATAAAGTTATGCTGTATGACAAAGGCATGGAGAGAGAGAGAGAGAGAGAGAGAGAGAGAGAGAGAGAGAGAGAGAGAGAGAGAGAGAGAGAGAGCGAGAGAGACATAGAGAGAAGAGAGAGAGAGAGAAGAGAGAGGACAGAGAGAATAGAGAGAGAGAGAGAGAGAGAGAGAGAGAGAAGATAGAGAGAGAGAAGAGAGAGACGAAGTCGGTTTAACTGACATCTATTAAAGAAGTAAGTAAGTAAACGCCAGGGTCGACTATTTTCAGTTGGAAACGTTTGGGTTTCACAAAGTGTTGGTGAACATCTTTATGTTATTTTTAAAAGTTGTCACACTGGAGAAATTGTCTTTTCGAGTCTTCTCGCATCGGGCAAAAAAAAATAAAGTCTATTGGCTGTGCACGCTAGCATTTTGACGTTCCGCACAACGCTCCTCACACCTGCGCCTATGGAATGCAACGTGTCTGTTTTTTCTTAAACCTTTACGACCGTCGTGGATGCTCTCAGATCGCACCTTTCCAGAAACTGTGAGGCAGAAGTTCTGCGTCTAAAACCCGGTGTTAAGGGCTCCGTCTGTGCCCCGGTGGTGGAGTCTGTGGGGGGCACAGAGGCAGTCAAGCCCTTAGCTAGCTGCTACCTCATGCTACTCCTCGCTTCCTCAAAAGTCGACACCAAAATCTAATTTCTCTCTCTTTCCTTGGCTTCCTCCTCGACCGACTCAGCAATGCGGTTAGAAACAAGCCCCTCAAGTCTCTCTCTCTCTCTGACTTTCTCTCTCTCTCACTCTGACTCTCTGACTCTCTGACTCTCTCTCTCTCTCTCTCTCTCTCTCTATCTGTCTCTCTCTCTCTTTTACACATTAAGTCAAGACAGCCTTCTGCCATCATGCATATTCACGGTTCTCTACCCCCGCCGCCCGCCGCAGCTCCCCCAAGTTGACGAGCTGTTCGGGGGTGGAGCCTTGAGCGCCCCTCTCTCTCCCCGCCCCGACGAGGTTAGCGGTTGGTAGCGCAGCCGCGGCGTTATGTATTAGCTTCTTATTCCAGCTGACAGTCTGGGATCCTGGAAGCGAGGATCCGTTTAGCACTGTGACTCAGGGAGAATTACCTCCCCCATCCTCTCCCCCAGCCTCCCCCAGTCTCTCCTCCCCCTCCCCCCATCCTCCCCCATCCTCCCCTCTACCACCCCCATCCCCTCCTCCCTCCTCCCCTATCTCCCCCATCCTCCCCTCTATCTCCCCCATCCTCCCCTCTTCTCCCCCTCCTCCCTCTATCTCCCCCATCCTCCCCCTTCTCCCCCTCCTCCCCCTCTATCTCCCCCTCCTCCCTCTCTCCCTCCTCTCCTCTATCTCCCCCTCTCCCTCTCTCCTCTCCTCCTCTCCTCTATCTCCCCTCTCCCCTCTCTCTCTCCTCTCCTCTCCTCTATCTCCCCCTCTCTCCCCTCTATCTCCTCCATCCTCCTCCTCTATCTCCCCCATCCTCCCCTCTATCTCCCCCATCCTCCCCTCTATCTCCCCCGTCCTCCCCTCTGTCTCTATCTATAAGATACAGTGGTACAGCAGGTTGCTATAGTAGCGCTAGCTGTCTTAGCTCACCCCCCCCGCCTTCGCCGCCGCCGCGCCACCCGCCGCTAGCTGTCTTAGCTCTATAACATACAGTGCTATTGTTGCTATAGTAGTTCGGCTAGCTGGTCTCAGCGCTAATCTACCACAGCAACCCGTCGCCTCTTCGGGAGCAGTGGGGCTACTGCAGTCAGTCGCGTGGAAAGAGGCAGCGTTCAGCGTTTCCATTCAGTAACGCCTAATAACATATAGTTTATATATGGCAAGTTAATTAAAATCCATCGAGCTGGCTTGCTTGTGTGTGTGTGTGTGTGTGCTGTAATCTTTTTAAATCAACAAAGCATTTACTTAGCGTTAATGTATTCGTGCTGCCGGGCGGACTCTCGCTCTCCCCGCGTGGATCTCGCTTGACCCCCTCGCCCCTTAATGCATGCAAATTCAGAGTGCCGATCTGGCACCAGTTTCTCTACCCCCGCCTTTACATTGAAGTACTTTCAATTGTACTTTATGTTAGGAAAATAAAGGAGAAATGAACAGAACGTTGTAAATAGAACCACAACGCGTATGGATTTGGCTTCAAATATATTAATTATAATTTCCTGTCTCTTCTTTTTTTTAATCTTTGTTCTGGAAAGATAAATAGATTGCTACTTTTATTATGCCTGTGGGGTAATTACTTTATTGCTGCACAAGACAGGAGAAGACAAAACAATAACCTCATATTATTTTTTGTTACTTATTTTTTTATTTTTGGCAATAAAGTTTTTTAAATAACTTTATTGCCATCAACACACACTGACACACAATTAACATCACAAAATAAAATCCCCTTGAGATTTGGCCCTGGTTGACGTTACCTATAAATGAAATAAAAAATACAAATAATGTTGGCCTGTTGGCCTTGATGCTGCTGCTCCCAGCACACGACCACAAAAGAAGAGACTCTCAGCTGCTGATTGGTGGAACGTGTCTTAACAGCCTTGACCTGCACTCGGGTCAAGGAAGGACCCCGGGACTCGCTAGGTGATACAGGCTCCGTCCCGTCTTGCAGAGTTGTGTCGCAGTCTCCTGCCACCGTGCCACATCGTGTGGCTTCATGACACGACGTGGACAGAGCGGATGGTATGCTTGCTAGCATGCTAGCGCTCCCCGTGTGTGTGTGCTGACTTAACCTGTGGTGCACTGATTAGCCAATGCACCACCCACCCCAGATTCTAGCTGGGCCAGGTGAGGCTAATTAAGTCAGCCACCAAACACACACACTCCCACAACTTGCCTTGGTGTTCCCAATCCAGCCCAGCAGTCCAGTCCAGGTGCACCCCCCCCCCCCCCCAAGTACCTATAGCACTGCCCCCAGCTCACCTGGAGCCTTGGTTCTCCTCAAGTCCACCAACAGTTCCCTCGTTTTCCCCACATTGAGCTGCACAAGGTTCTGTCTGCACCAGTCAGTCCAAGTCAGTCACCAAACCAGTACCTCTGTATCCCCCTCCTCCCCCCTAACCCGACACATCCAACAGTCATCTGTGATTCGATCAACCGTGGCACCACGGAAGTGTGATTGTTTGGGGGGGGGGGGGGGAAATTGCTCGGTTCGCTTTTTAATTAGAAGTAACAAATTGGGCCGGTGGATCGCAGAGCGGCGCGATGCTGTTTAAGTGCTGCTGCAACCGGTAGGGAGTGCGTCACCGCTGGGTCAGCACAAAGCACTGGTGGACGCGCGGGTACTGCTGGTGTGTGTGTGTGTGTGTGTGTGTGTGTGTGTGTGTGTGTGTGCGCACATGTGTGTTGTCCCTAGCGTCTCTGTCTGTCTAATGACCCGTCTCTGTACTATCTAACCCCTACCTGCTCTAATCTGTGTTCACTATGAATCACTACAAAATTTCCAAATCACTGAATAGCATAGGTCTCTAGATTAATGTTAATATTGCTACATATACACACGCACGCACACACACACACACACACACATTCACACACACACACACACACACACACACACACACACACACATTCACACACACATACACATTCACACACACACACACACACACGCACACAACAGCCTGACTGTGTTGTTTGTGGAGCTAGGCTAGCACCAACCGCCCCCCCCACCGTCGTCATTATCTACCTGCTATTTTTACGTATTTTGCTAAGGTTAGCGTCTTTGCCGAGGTTTAGTGTCTTCGCTACGGTGAGCGTCTTCGCTGCGGTTAGCGTCCCCGCATCATCATCATCATCATCACCAACAGCGCCGCAGCAGCAGCAGCAGCAGCTGTGCGCTAACGCCCGACGCGTGGGCCAAGTCCCTTTACAATTCTAATTATACAAATGACACACCTGGTTGTTGTTGTTGTTGTTGTTATTTTTCTCCTCCCTCAGTAAATAAACGAGCGACAACAACACAATCATCGGGGCCACTCTGTTTTAGCTCCGGGTCCCGGTGGAGAGACGGGACAGAGGACAGACACATCGTGCCCATAAACCGTCCGTCTGTCCGTCCCCAGATACAGAAGATCACTCCGATCACTCGCCTATATGTGCTAATTGACTGCTTACATTTTACATTTTAGATTTCAGACTGTGATAGCAGATAAGATAAGATTTTAGCTTAGTTAACTGGACATTTGAAATGTCGGCCTATTTTAAATGTTTAGTCTATCTTAAATCGTGTTGATGCACTGTGATGTATTGATGTTTCATTGTAACAGCAAAATAAGTCTTTTTTTATTTATATTATTATTTATTCAGTTTATTTGTCAGGGACAGTGCATATTTAGAAACAGTCCTGTAAATATGGCAGAATTAGCCAGGAGGCTAGTTTTCATCTGCAGTCCCTGGCCAGGCGTGAAGTTGGCAGCAAAAATTACAATTAAAAACACATTTACATTTAAAACAATAGGCATGTGGTAAGCCATATGATTTACAGTAAAAGTAGAAGACAGACGGACATCAGCGGAACATAGGCATGGGCAGCAAATAGAAGCGGAGTAGATTACGGTTCAACAAAGCGGCGACAAACAATTTCAGGACAACTTAAATGACATAACAGACATATACGCAGAGACAGATATGAGCCGAGACAGACATAGCAAAGACAAATCCGAGGAACGGTTGTCTTTATGAGCCCGTGATAACGCTGAAAGGTCAATACAACTAAACCTAAACTGAACCCAGCACCATGTCCTCCATGCGCGATGTTCTCTCAGGGGCAGACTCCAGGATAGACTACACATATTATTTATTCAACAACCGAGCCGCGGGGATCGTTTTGAACGTAAAAACTAGCGTCTGCTATCTATGTTGAAGTGGAATAAAGTTAACATGGTCGGTTTGTTTTTTTCCTCTGTGATACATTATTTACTCAGACCATTAAGTGAATTGTGTTGTGGCGTATTTGCTGACATTATCAGTCATGACGGAGCCCGTGGATGGAAGGCTGTGGATAGTAAGTTAATATGTTTTGGGTTTAGTTTTGAGTTTTTGTTTCCTAATTTTATAATATGTCTGAGGAAAAATGTTGACATTCCCCAGGCCTCGTCGTGTAACGATGCCTTCGCGTGGTGGTTGGCCTCGGTGGCTTCTCGACGTCAGAAACTGCAAACTGCAATTACGCCGCGTGTCGGGCTAGCAGCAGCGTTCTCACGACGGACGTACGAACGAAGGACTTTCTGTACACCACCACGTCCCATGTCGTAATAACAAGCTCAATGTCTGTTCTGAAGGCAGCATTATTTACCTTGTGGCCATCTTGGCTCTGCAAGCTAAAGCCAGGCATACACTGTACGACTCGAGCCTGTGTTTGGCCCGATTTTTGAGACGCACGACTCAATTCAGAGTCAAGCAGTGTACAGGGGGGGAGCGAGTGGGACGTTTTCAGATTACGGATTTTATTCTCGTTCCCCAGTCAGTCCTTGTCAGTTCATTGTTTTTGTTATGTGTTCTGTTCAGTGTCGGTTTTAGTTGGAAGAGATTTCGTCTTAGTTTATCCACGTCACCTGTACCCGTTTATTTATTAAATACGTTTGGGTTTAATCATCACCATCACCTGCATGGCTGCCCTGCGTTTGTTTTAAAGGTGTGTGTGTGTGTGTGTGTGTGTGTGTGTGTGTGTGTTAATTGTCTCGTTTCACGTCGACCCGCGGACAGCGACGCAGCCAGGAGAGTTGTTTTTTTACGGCAAGGGGTCCAGGTGTGCTCCGCACCGAGCACAACTAGGTCAGCGAGAATCTGAGGAGGTCGGCTCCTGTTACTGGGCCTCGGGGGACGATGGAGGTGCTGCTACTGCTCGTGGTGCTGGTGGAGGAGGAGGAGGTGGTGGTGGCTGGGTGGAGGGAGGAGGTGGTGGTGGTGGTGGAGGGCATGACCTCTCGGCGCGACTGCCAGATCCAGAGGCGGCGCCCGCGTCCGACTCCGTCTCGGACAGACATTAATTATGCAGGCACCTGCGAACCCTGAATTTATTGCGCCCGCTCTGCGCCGCCGCGGAACAATCGCAGGTGACGTCATCACCGGCCTCTGAGCACAAGCAAACACACACTCATAAACACACACAGATCAACACACACACACACACGTAGATAAACACACACATTTTTAGAAAGATGGCTCGAAGATTCCTGCATCATCAAAGGATTCTTCGATGTCTTCTTAACTGTCGTAGTTATCTTCTTCCCGATCTCATCTCTCACGCCTGTAATTTATGCAAATGCATCGTCATGCTCAGTTACCTCCAGCTACAGCGCCATCCAATCAAACATTACATCAGGAAGTGAAGTAAAACTTAAGAGCTCAAGTACCAAGCAAAGAAAAAACAGAAAAAAAAGTTTTGCCAAAGTTTGGCAAAAACTATAACTTATTGAGTTAGGAGGTGCTTGGGGGGGAAAGCTTCATGGAGAATCTGCTGCAATAAAAATAGGCTTCAGATCAGTTTATCTATCTCAAAGTATGACCGCCACACCAGAACATGAGCTAGACTTCTCCAGACCATCTCTTCAATAAGCCACGGAGGGTATACAGTATACTGTAGCATTAGCTGCTGCTAGACGGCACTCAAAGTAGACTCTCCGCAGGCTCTCCAACACCGGACACAGGCAGGATGGTAAATAATGTGGTAGGTGGGCACAATCTAGCTCCTGAGTGTGTGTGGCGATGGCTGCTTTAACCTGCAGCGCCAATTCATTAGCCGATGCACCACAAGTGTGCAGCCTCGCCCAACACCAGACTCTAACTTGGGCCAGGTGACCAATCACACACACACACACACACACACCACGTGTATACACAAGCACAATCTGGTTGTACTCATTTGTGACTTGCTTATTTGGTTCAAACTTTCTTATAAAATGTGGTTGGATCGCAATATATAGATCGTAGGCCACTAAATCGAATCGTATCCCAGAAGAGCTATGACTATGATCAACCGTCAATTATCAAACTGTTGCTTTAAGAACGGAGCCCGTATTGAATCGTTGTAAAGTAAAGCCTGAGGTCCACAACAAGCCTTATATAGTGTGGGACAGAGGATGGAAAATCGAAAAAAAAAAAGATCTGAATGATCTCCCAAATATACGGTGTGTGTGTGTGTGTGTGTGTGTGTGTGTGCGTGTGTGTATTTTTCCGTGTATTTTTCCATCCTGAAAGGCGCCCAGTGTGTGTGTGACCTTGCGGGCGCGGTGTAGCTTACAGAGCAAACAGCCCGGGCCGCTGTTACTTAAGCCCCGGCCCGACGCAGCCTACCTGATCTGAGCAAACAACGCGCAAACATTAAAATAAATAACCAAACGTTGCTTTTCTTTGCGTTTTGTGTCGGCTACTCGGTTACACGAGCGGAGAGAGAACAAGACTGCCGGTGCTGCCCACCACCCGGTGCCATTTTGTATGAAGTAAGTTAGCGATTTATACAGTTTGTGAAGGAACTAGATTACTGCGGGGGAAGTACAGAGAAAAGCAGTTTCTGGTTCAGCTTGCTGTAAAAGACTGAAGAGTTGAAAGATCAAAAACACAAAACTCATAGGGTCATAGGGTGTAGACACACACGCACACACACACACACACACACACACACTTTATCTGAGACACAACAAAGGACTCACGCAGGGTTCACCTCGCTCGAGTTAAGAGAGGTTATTTTTTTGCTTTCTCTCTCTCTCTCAATCTCAATATGAAGGGTCAAGGGTCAAAATTGAAATAATTCCAACTTCGATGCTTTAGGCCCCTCCTCCCCTCCCTGACATCGCCGAGAAGTGAAGTGAAGTGAAGTGAAGTGAAGGCACCTTAACTCAGTTGGCGTGAATCGAATTTGGGGCAAAACACAGCTCTGATGAACTCAGCCAGAGGGCAGCAGTGTGTGTGTGTGTGTGTGTGTGTGTGTGTGTGTGTGTGTGTGTGTGTGTGTGTGCACGTGTGTGTGTGTGACCTGCGTCTGAACTGTGAGTGCGACTCCCTCTGACTTCCCTCAAGGGTCACAGTGAACTACAAATGCTTGTTGCAACAACAAGAGCACACACACACTCGCAAACACGCACACACTCACACATCGACGCACACACACACAATTCCAAGTCATGCCGACGTGGGCAAGTTTTTTTTTTCCGCTCTCTTTCGCAGACGGACATTTTCACATCAACGGCGGCGAGGGGGAGGGCGGGGTCACCGTTGCCGTGACGCCCGGAGAACAGGGTGACATTCATGGTTAAATACATGCGGTTGTACATTAAGCAAGCGAGCGTTAAAAAAGGGGAAGAAGGGGACGGGGCGGAGGGTATTTCACGTCTCGTGTTCGGATCGGAAGCGACAAAGGGAAGCTGGACACAGACGCCGGCGATATTGTGCCTTCTCGTGGCCCAGATTACACGGATCAATCTCACTGGGAACCGCAGCCAATCCGAGATGCCGCAGCAGCCAGTCTACAGTATACAGCAGCAGCAGCAGCAGCAGCCCGAGGCCCGCTAGGTCGGACTGGAGGCACGTCTGTGCGTGCACCCATGGGTGCCGTGGAATCACGTGGGCGTACAGAGGGCGTGAGAATTTTTTTTGGAGAGAGAGAGTGTGTGTGTGTGTGTGTGTGTGTGTGTCTGCCTTACCTCACCTCAGCTCACCCTCTGGGCTCCCAAAACTCCTCTCAAAGTCCATTTGTTTTGTTTTTTTTCACCTGTCCCACTTTCAACCTTGGTGTCTCTTCCCTCCCTTCGGCGGAACCTTGCGTGATGTTACCGTGACGACACAGTGACCAAGT
>PIJE02000953.1:190639-195790 GCA_002895965.2 Coryphaenoides rupestris | reverse complement strand
CCCCCCCCCCTAAATATTTCCGAGCTGTGCTGTTTATTTCTTAAAGGCGAGCGCTTCCGGTCGGCACATAACACCACATTCTGTCACCACAATCTCTCCATTCAATGTCAAGGCCATTTCAGTTTGCATAACGCTTCACATACAGTCTACTTTATAAGATATGGATATAATAGAAAGTCTATATTGTAACAGATCATGTAAATGTGCCATTTCATTCCTTTCCCCAGTACCTCACCTCCGTGACTTCCATGTCTAATGCCCTCTCCTCTTCTTCCCGTTGCCGCTCTCAGATTCGCTCGGCGGCCCTTCCCCTCCACGGCCCACCGCTGTCACCACAAGCCAAGCGCTGCCTGCCCATCCAGTGCGGCGGGGGTCTGGCCCCTCAGCCCGCTGCTCTTCCACCCCGAGGCCAAGGGCTCCCAGATCCTCATGGACCCACCCAGGAAGACGGTCAAGAGGCAGGCCAGCTTCTGCAACGCCATCACCTCAGCAACCGGCCCGTGTCCGTGTACGAGCAAGTTCGCCTCAAGGTGACGTCCCTCCTGGCGCGTTCATTGCTTCGTCCGAAGCAACGCACATTAAGGAGTCATTAGGGACTAAGTAGAGGTTAGGAATCTTGCTCAAGGACGTCTAGAGGTGGGGTTGGACACCTGGATTTACGGTCGACGACGTGGGTGAAATGCCTCAGCTGCCGTGAATCCAAAAATGATGTAATCGCAACCCATCGAGATGTTGCCATGAACCGTGGCCGTACACAGCAGTGTCCAGCAAATGTGCGCCCATTTATAATAAACTACTGTCTTCACGTCCATTGACTTTGTACTGGTTTGTTTAGAAATGCCAACAAATGTCACATCAAGATTTGTTTGTTGATCCCACTAATAGTGGGATCATATTGCAATCGCAATGTCCAAATAATCGCAAAAGTATGTATTTTTCCCCCCATATCGTTCTGTTCTGTAGGCATACTTGATCAACAACCCCTACCTGCTCCTTAATGAAGTACATCTGAATTTGCTCTCCCTCTCCTTGGATAAAAAAAACAAACACATTCCGCAATATAAATAGCAAAATAGTAAGTAGTACATATTGTACTTGTCATTTGAGATCATAAACTTCCCGTTGTGAGTCTTCTTTGTTAGCTTATCCAAATACCCGGGCAGCCTGGAGCAACCGCGGTACAAACAAGGTCCTCTTAACACACAAGGACTGTTTATTTTGAAAGCCTTCGGTTGGACATACTGTTTTATACAAGTCAATTGGGCTGACCTGACCATGTAGGTCAAGTGTTTACCCAGACTGTGAGATCATTTGCAGACCGAACTAAGTGTAAGTGACTAAATGACTGGTAACAAAAAGTATCATCGACACCTAGTATAAATCAACACGATAGTCCATCGGGTTCATCATTTAAAAACCAATGGCCGCAGTCTACCTGTTAGACAGAAATCGCTTTGGATAAAAGCATCTCTGTTTACACTTACATTTAGGGCATTAAGCAGACGCTTTTGTCCAAAGCGGATGAAACAATAATACATCGCTGACGGTACAGTAAGATTTGAATAGGATATACGTTTCAAGCTCATAATTGCGGGTTAACCCCTTGTGAACAGCAAGATAGGTAGGATAAGATGCTACACAATGCTAAGTCCCATTTTTAAGTGCCAGGATGTACAAACGTACAAGCATACTAGGATTAGTGAGGCACCCGAATACGTTATTACGAAACAGGATAGATTATCTACGCGATTTTGTGCAACATTATTCAGGGCAAAAAAAGTCAGCTTCATGACTGACTGTGAAGTGTTTATTTGTCACAAGGATTAACCACTGTTTTCAAATGCATTCATATCATTGTGGATGGCAACACGATCAAAATATCCATTTGTTTGTAGCATCAGACTTTGATTCTTTGATTTGACTCTCATTTTTTAATGACATTGTATTCATATGTTGGCATTTAAAGGGATGTAAGCAGGCACAAATCCTACACCCCCTAGCCACTTTAAGCTGCAATCCAACAGCCATTTTTTTTTTTTCACGCTTCCAGATCACTAAGAAGCAGTGCTGCTGGAGCGGGGCGCTGCGCCTGGGCTTCACCTCCAAAGACCCGTCGCGCATCAAACCCGGAGAACCTGCCCAAGTACGCCTGCCCCGACCTGGTGTCCCAGAGTGGCTTCTGGGCCAAGGCGCTGCCCGAGGAGTTTGCCCACGAGGGCAGCGTCGTGGCCTTCTGGGTGGACAAGCGGGGCCGCGTCTTTCTACCCGCCTCAACGACTCCGGCCCCATGCTGTTCTTCAGCGGCGTGCGCACCGCCGGGCCCCTGTGGGCGCTCATCGACGTGTACGGCCTCACGCGCGCAGTGCAGCTACTAGGTAAGGAGGACACTTAGGGGTTAGATACAGGAGGTGACGCTCACCAGCTTCCGCGACCCACCCAGAGTTCACCTGGACTCCACATAACCCTTCCCTCTCCTAACCCTAGCACTAACTTGCGTGTTTGTACGTCTTGGCATTACTAATAGTACTAAGCCTTGTTTAGAATGGCTCTTATCCCAGCTATTGCAGGCTACCGAGCAATTATGAAACTCGTTCTATTAACATGGGAATGATGAATGCTTGAATCCTGTTCTATTCTTATCTTTATCCACCACAGATATAATGCTGTCTCTCTTTCTACAAATGTACTCTTTGGATGTAAGTCGCTTTGGATAAAAGAGTCTGCCAAATGCCCTAAATGTAAATGTGACGTTACAGGGGGGGGGAACCACTGTGCTACCTATCAGTTTGGGATGATGGGTGAAAGAATAGATCTGTGTGCACCTGGTTGAATGAGAAACAGGGCCTTGACACGGATGATGACGGAACTGATCATGTAATTCATTATGTAATGTAATCATGTAATCATGTTATCATCATTCATAGCTTCTGACTGCACAAAACCTACTACTGCTATGTTTTATCCCGACCGTATATAACGCTTAAAAACGTCGTCTATATTGCAGTGTTTTCCAACAACGCTATCTCAAGCCGTGCTTAAAACAAGCCCTTCTCGCGCCCTTGCTCTTAGCGTCCTGTAAAGGCAGCTTCCCTGTCAGTGGCAGCCCGTAAAAGCTATGTTTAAAGCTAAGCCCCTGAAGTTAAAATAAAAAAACGGACGAGTGAAGGGAGCCGACGCTATCTTTACTCGGCCGATATTGCCGCTCTACGTCTGAGGGGCGCAACAATGACATGAAAGCCCAAGTCAGGAAATAGGCTAGGTAGCTTAGCGTACATACCCACCCCCCCCCCCCCCCCCCGCTGCCCCACTGCTGGGCATAGCATGGGATGGGCGCACGGCCACACAGCGCACGGTACGGTTTCCAATGGAATGCGCAGAACGTACGTGTGTGTGTGTGTGTGTGTGTGTTTGTGTGTGTGTGTGTGTGTGTGTGTGTGTGTGTGCGTGTGTATGTGTGTGCGTTGTGTCTGTGTGCATCGCTATTCCTCGGAGGTGCACCGCGCTATCCCCGCCCACCTTTACACCTCGGCAGAAAATAAACCTTGGGGTCACGTGCTCGTAGATAAACACCTTCAATCCTAATTATGTACCGTGTTGATGGACGGAGGTATCTCCCGGGTGGAGGGCGCGGAGGGAGATGTTTTGGGTGTGTGTGTGTGTGTGTGTGTGTGTGTGTGTGTGTGTGTGCGTGTGCTGCAAGCGTGTGCACGTGTGTTATCAGTGGCACACTTCAACCACAAATGAATTCCTGCCACTAAATATATATATTGACAGGCACCTCAGACAACTGTGACGCCAAACTACATTATAAATAATATAAATACATAAATACATGAGTACACCGTCCTCAGTATTCCAGGAAAAAGGCAAAAAAATTATAATCATGAAGTAAAAAATAAAAAGAGTTGAAAAAACTAGACAAAAGATCATGAATGCGTCTGCGAGTTAGTGGAGCACTACTGTGGTGATGGTTTGGGTATTTTTCAGGCAGGCAATATCCAGGACGGCCACGTACAGCATAGGGACCCCAGGGGGGCGTGGCATGCTGGGTGTGAGGGGGCTGGAACACCAATGGGGAGACTTACACTTTAACGGTGCTATATGTAAGAATAATGAATCCATCCGTAAGCGTGGATAATTAAAAAATATACATATTTCATAGCTTTTTTTAAACGTGTACAAGGTTTCATTATGATTAGAACTAACATTAGTTTCTGATTGTTATTATCTCAACCCACGGAGCTCAGAATACACTGATTCTTACATAGTACCTTTAAAATACAGAAATATATTTTGTAGAGCCAGAATAGACGGTGTCTGCTCTATGCATAACTGCTCTATGATGCTCACTTCTTAGAATCTCTCACTGTCCTGAGAAATTGGCTTTATTCATGTTTTCCGTTTCGATTTTGTTTGTTTTTTTCCTGGTATGTGAGGACTTGTTCTTTGTTTATGTGATTCCCGCATTGCAGGAGTCAGAGAGCTCTGAATATACTGACTATACTGTGAGCTGTGAAGTATATTAATGGAAATATGTGCACACATTGCTCAGCGAGTGACAGGCATCGTTTAATGTTTTTAAAATGCAGTACGTACAATGTAAAAAATGTGAAGCATTTGAGAGAGAACTAAAGAAAAGTGGTTTGAGAAGGAAAGGCAGAGACGTGCGTACGTGTGTGTGTGTGTGTGTGTGTGTGTGTGTGTGTGTGTGTGTGTGTGTGTGTGTGTGTGTGTGTGTGTGGTGTGTGTGTGTGTGTGTGGTGTGATGGAGAGCCTCTGACTATGAACTAAGGAAATACAATATTACCCTGATATCATCATCGAGGGAGAGCTGCAACCTTCCCTGGTTCCAGCCGACCAAAAAACTTTAATATAGGTCGGTCTTGGTCGGGAAGGCTGCTTCTGAATCCCTCTCTCTCTCTCTTCCTCTCGCTCTTCCTCCCACACACACACACACACACACACACACACACACACACACACACACACATAAACATGTACACACTCACTGGGGGTCCTACAAGTTTGAGTAATTCCAGCTGTTTTAGAAGCCGGCAGGCCTGAAAGGTTCAGCGTAGCTTTCATCAAGAGGCCCTTGGGTGGACACGGGAGGGTGTGCTAGTAAAGAGCGGTCTCACCACAGGACACCCA
>PIJE02000953.1:178139-185639 GCA_002895965.2 Coryphaenoides rupestris | reverse complement strand
AGGGCTGGCAGGATTTCAACACGCAGTCCTGTCATCTCTCAGGCGTATTATTTTTAGTATTTTTAGCTGAACCACGGATGTTTTTTTCCGGGGGGGAAAAGTGCATCAAAGCACCAGAGGATCAGATGCGGTACTGCTGCTGTGGCTGTGGCTGTGGCTGTGGTGGCTTTGCTGCAGTGCTGCTGCTTATGTCCATGTTGTTGTTGAGGGCGACACGATATGTTCACTGTTACGGTGTTACAATGAGTGACGGTGTGAACTTGTGTCAGGTATTGCTCTGAATTCCCTTCTAATGCACACGTATTATTCACAAACGTGATCAGAGTTGTCACGTAGGCTGTGGTCTGAATGGAAATCATCATGTTTGATGGTATTTCCAATCTTATTGAACGTACTGAAGAAGCGACAGCACCTGGAAAAGCTAACCTACCTCACGTCACCTAATTCCAATTCAACATTGTAAGAAATCTGTCTCAAATAAAACACTCGTAATATTATAATTATTATTATAATTATTATTATTGTTACATTCAAGATGGCACAAGTTGATTATAATTATTATAATAATTATTATTATTAATAATATTATTAATAATAATAATAATAATAATAATAATAATAATAGTAGCCTTTTGCCTCTGTAAGTCTTCTGGATAATGCTGGTATGCATTTAGTCTAATGTAATATGCGGCTCTGGATTGTGGCTCCTGGAATGTATCATCCAGTGATAGTGGGCTGTCAATCTTTCCCTAATCTTCTTAGCCAGCATGGACCCACACACACACATGCACATGCACACACACACACACACACGCACACACAAACACACAAAATCTGACTAACAGTTCCCATATCCGGCTCTCGCAAAAGTTGCATTTACCGAAAATGCATTTGTGTGCATGTGTGTGCGCGCATGTGTGTGTACATGTGTGTGTACATGTGTGTGTACATGTGTGTGTACATGCACAGGCCTCATAAACATATTGCATGGATAGACATATTGCATGGAATGAGAATTAACGACTCAACATATTTGACATGAAATGAAAAGAAATAGAAATAATAAAAAATATGTTTATGGTTGATGAAGTTATATCCAGTGCAGATTCAGACATTAAAGAGTACAACATTAGCCTTGTATAATACTGCCATATGCTTTGTGTTATATTTTGATCTGACTGTGCCTTTAAACAGACTCGCTGGGTGTTACCATAAGAGGCTTGGCCAGTGTGTTGTCACTGGGCCATGGTTGTACACTTGGGGGCAGCGGTCTGGTAATCGAGGCTAAGAGGTTTATCGGAAGTCAAGACCCAGCCTGTTGAGCATCTCTCAGGTCCTTGGGCCAGCCGGGGGGGCCACACATATATGGAGCAGATCCTAGAGAACAGAGAGAGAGAGAGAGCGAGAGAGAGAGCGAGAGACAGAGAGATACAGAGAGAGACAGAGAGACCTAGACCTAGTCAGCGAGCAGAAGCTCTTCAGCCTCTCCTTAGTAATGGCATTCACTCCCATTCTCCCCCTCATTACCGAAAGCCTAGAGAATGATTTTCTACCCTCTTCCTCTTTGCAACGCCGTAAATCATCATGATCGAGACGTCGGGCGAAATATATATGTGTGCGTGTGTGTGTGTGTGTGTGTTGAATGTAGATGTGCACGTGTTTAATGGAGCACTTCCATTGTTTATAGCGCACCTCCCCAACGCTACTTTGGTTTCTGAAGCCAACAGATGTCGACGATCATTTGAGCAAGGGCAAGAAACGACTCCCTTAATTAACAAGGAAGAAATCTCGAGGAGGAACTCAGAGTGGGGGATCTCTCCTTCCAGGGATGGTTCGGAGTGCAATGGGTGTCATACGGGCATTTAAAAACAGGGGTAACAAAACATGACAAATTATAAACTACAAAGTGCAAATAGTGAATGAAATAGTAATATTATGATGGGGTGCTGGTTGGAGAGCAAGCTGGTAGCCGTCAGGTGGGGTGGCCAGGTATCCAGTCATGATCACAGCAGCACCCTAGATAATGGAAACAACATGATGGTTAGATGGAGCACAGTAAACAGGGAACATACAAGTAACCTCAAACCTAGTACCCATCGGCAGCTAGGGTAGGCTAGTGCTAACGGTATTGATTTAGCTGTAGATTAGAGCTGAGGGGCACTCCTAGCAGCCAAAGGCGAGGGTAAATAGGTGGGTTTTAAGTCTCGCCTTAAATATATCAGCAGAGTCAGCCTCCCTGATTAAAGGTGGCAGACTGTTCCACAGATAGGGTGCTCGATAAGAGAACGCCCTGTTTCCTGCTGATTTTTAATTCACTTTTGGAATTGATAGAAGGCCAGCCCCTGAAGACCGGAGCGGCCAAGAAGGACAATAGGGAACAATAAGGTCCTTCAGGTACGATGGTGCGGACCCATGCAGGATCTTGTAGGTAAGAAGTAGCACCTTAAAATCTGATCTGGCATTTATTAGGAGCCAGTGGAGGGAAGTGAGAATAGGAGTAATGTGGTCAAACTTCCTAGTTCTCGTTAGAAGTCTAGCAGCAGCGTTCTGTGCAAGCTGGAGGCTTTTTGTAGTAGAGCTCGGTAAGCCAGAGAACAGTGCATTACAGTAATCCAGTCTGGATGATATAAATGCATGGATGAGTGTCTCTGCGTCCGCAGTGGCAATATTTCTGAGATGAAAGAATGCAGTTCTGGTGATACTTTTTACATGCTGATCAAAAGAGAGCGTAGGATCAAGCAGAACACCAAGATTCTTGACGCAGGAGCTTTGGGCAATAGTGGATCCCTCAAGGCAGAGTGTGACATTATCGAGTTGTGATTGATTATGCTTCGGGCTGATGATCATCATCTCAGTTTTCCCCGTATTTAGCTGCAAGTAATTTTGGGACATCCATCTTTTAATTGCAGGCAGGCAGGATTCAACCTTTTGGATCTGTTCGATCTGGGGGGAGTCTTTTGATCCAATGGGAATGTAAATGGGTGTCGTCTGCATAGCAGTGAAAGCTAATACCATAGCGGCGAATAATATCGCCAAGGGGGAGCATGTAGATTGCAAAGAGCAGTGGACCAAGGACAGACCCTTGGGGAACACCAAAGCTTAGGTTGCAATGCTTCGATTTTGAATCTTTGCAGACAACAAATTGTGTTCTGTCTGAGAGGTAGGATCTAAACAAGTGAAGAGCAGTGCCTTTAATGCCGATATAATGTTCGAGACGCTCAAGGAGGATGCTATGGTCAATTGTGTCAAAAGCGGTGCTGAGGTCAAGCAACACCATTAAAGAGCTTGCATTGCTGTCCATGCTAAGGAGATCGTTTACCACTCTTGTCACAGCGGTTTCAGTGGAGTGTAGGCTCCTGAAACCAGACTGAAATGGTTCAAATAAGTTGTTTGCCGTCAGGTGATTGATGAGTGGTTGACAATTCTTTCCAGTACTCCAGGAAAGGAAGGTTAGAGATGGGCCGATAGCTGCGAAGAGCTTCGGGGTCGAGGCCAGGCTTCTTGAGTAGAGGTTTTACCACAGCACACTTAAAGCTAGAGGGAACTGACGGGCAACTTCGGGTTGTTCTTGTTTAAGTTGATGACACTGGAGAAGTAGGCATTTCTGGAGTTGGTTAACGCAGTTTTGTAGCTAAGCAGGCTGTTGTGCCATGCGAGGTAGAAGACTTCAAGTTTAGTCGAGCGCCATTTGCGCTCAAGTTTTCTGCAGTCGCGTTTGAGGGTGCGTGTGTCTTCGTTGAACCATGGTGCTGGTCTTTTTGCTTTCCGCTTTTTAACTACAAGAGGAGCAGCAGAGTCGACGGCTGCTGATAAAGCAGTGTTAAACTCATTGGTGAGACTATCCACTGAACCCCTGAAGTCAGCAAAAGGAGCAAGTAACAGGGGTAACTTATCTGCCATGGCTGTGGTGGTGTCAGGGGTGATACGACGGCAGCTATAGGTAGTCTGGCGGTCGTCCCTTGGGCAAAATACAACCACCTGGAAAGTGAGCAGACAGTGATCAGAGAGAGCTGAGGTATAAGGAGAGACACATAAATCTATAACTTCAACTCCACAAGTCAGGACAAGGTCCAGCTACCTACCCACACCGGTGGGTAGGTAGCTGAACATGCTGTGTGAATCCAAATGTGTCTATAATGGACAGAGAAGCTTTTGCAAGAGAGTCACAAATCCCCCATAAGCAGAACATTGTCAGAGTTGCAAGATCAGCCACAAACTCAGAGAACTCATCCACAAAGTTTGAATAAGGGCCCGGAGGGCGGTAGACTACAGCCAAGAAAAAGGAGTCTGCAATGCCATGATCTGCCTAACGCGAGCTGAGGAGCTAAAAGCAAGCATCTCAAAAGATGAAAACATGTAATTGCTGTATCCACTTCTATGCTTTGGGGTTATCATACGTTTTTTCATGATGAATGAATGGTCTTGCAGAGAATGAGTGTCAATGACATGCCAATGACACAGGAACACAATACCCTCATGCATGATGCAACATGTTCAGCTCAGATGTGTTTCTGAAATGTCATCCTAGAATACTATAGTTTCTGGAAAAAGTCGGCGGAAAAGAGCATTCTTCATGAAACCTAGTGCTGTACAGTGATTAACACCAGTGTCCATCACAGTCAACTTCCTATTGAACTTTTAAAAGCAACTTAATCGCTATTCCATAATTGTCTTAATACTCTGGCAAAGGGCACAGATTCAACCCATATTAGTCAGTGTCAGAGTACTTGTGTTAACCATCGGCACATTCTTTTACCTCTGTCGCTCTCTCTCTCTCTCTCTCTCTCTCTCTCTCTCTCTCTCTCTCTCTCTCCCTCTCTCTCTCTCCAGACAGTGAGGTCGTCCCTCCAGACTGCCTGCGGCCTCGCTCCTTCACCACGGTGCGTTCCTCCTCCCTGGTCCGTGAGGCCGACGCCTCCCGCCTCTCCATCAGCCTCTGCGACCTCAACCTGCGACAGGAGGACGGGGGCCGCTCCCACCGCCACACCCTCCACCTCACCTCCGCCTCCTCCTCCTCCTCCTCCTCGTCCACCTCCTCCTCCGCCGCTGCCTCCTCCTCCTCCTCCTGCCCCATCCCCCAGAACTCCCTCAACTCCCAGCAGTGCGCGCTGCTGCCCGCCTCGCTGGAGAGCGACCTGCGCTTCCACCGGCTGCGCGGCGCCCACATCCAGACGCTGGACGAGCAGTCGGTGTGGCGCTCGGAGCACGGGCGCGAGGAGTGTACACTGGTGTTCACGGGCCGCCCGCTTCGCACCGGCGAGACCGTCTTCATCAAGGTGACCAAGTCCAGCCCGGCGCGCCCCGGCTCGCTGTCCTACGGCGTGACGTCGTGCGACCCGGCCGTGCTGCGGCCCAGCGACCTGCCCTACAGCCCCGAGGCGCTGGTGGACCGCAAGGAGTTCTGGGCAGTGTGCCGCGTGCCCGCACCCCTGCAGAGCAGCGACATCCTCGGATTCCTGGTGAACCGCGAGGGCGAGGTGATCCTCAGCCACAACGGCGCCAGCGCGGGCATGCAGGTGTGCGTGGACAACTCCCGGCCGCTCTGGATGTTCTTCGGCCTGCATGGCGCCGTCACGCAGCTGAGGATTCTGGGTAAGTTGTTGTGAAAACAACAACAAAAAGCACAATCGTGTCTTCATTCTCAAATGCGACGTATTTAAAATGGTACCCGTTGTAAACAAGGAAGGAAGGAACAACGTACAGGGATGTGCCTTGTAAATAGTCAACTTGACTTGTTTTTGTTTTTAGAGGCAACGAGCTAACAAGGTCCAAACTCCATTTGCGCTTAAATGTTCATTCCATCTAAAAGGATACAGCCGTAAAAGCCATCCACCAAAAACAACAACAACAACAACAACAAACAACAACAAACCCTCTGGGGTTCATTTAGCGGAATGAGATCCACCTCGTGGTCATTATCGCCAGAGCGACTGTCCAGGGAGGAGGAAGGTCTCCTCCTCCTTCCCAGTTCCTGGGAAGTTCCTTTCCCCCCCCCCCTCCCAGCTCCAGCCAGGGAACAAAGGGCCGGGGGTCGGGCGGATGAGACCTGCACGTCTGGCTCTGCGTCGGGGAGACCGATCCTGGCACGCGCCCCGGAGCAGATGTTCGAAAGAAGAAGAAGAAGAAGAAGAGGCGACTGGTGCTCTTCCACGCGTAGGAAGGGAAGGGGGGGGGGGCAAAAAGACGAAAACAGGAAACTAGGAAAGCGTGTGCGGGGTTGGGGGGGAGGGGGGTCAGGTTGCAGGAGGGACGTGTTGTTGGTCGGTTGGGGGGGGGGGGGGGGGTGAGAGGGGCGCAGAGGGCGGTCTATCGTGCAGCCGGGACCACATGCCGACTCGCTCCAGGCGTAGACACACTCCGGCTGCCTTTGGGGGTGGGGGTGGGGGTGGGGGGAGGGTAGGGTGCGGCCCACCCTCAAGGCGCCACGTTTCACTTCGCATGCTGCCCGAGACGAGTGTGAGAACGCACAAATGTCAGCCCTCCAACACGGGAGCTCAGACATGCGTGTCTGAAACAAACACACACACACACACACACACACACACACACACACACACACACCACACATGCGCACATACGCTCACACATCGACACCTACAAGAAACGCACGCTTCATTGAAGGGCTTAGCTGAACAATAGAACAGGTTTTCTCACTCAGACATTTTGACACGTGCATGTGTGTGTGTGTGTGTCCGTGCGTGTGTCCATGCGTGTGCGTGCGTGTGCGTGTGATTGTGCGTGTGCGTGTGATTGTGCGTGTGCGTGCGTGTGATTGTTCGTGTGATTGTGCGTGTGCGTGTGATTGTGCGTGTGCGTGCGTGTGATTGTGCGTGTGATTGTGCGTGTGCGTGTGATTGTGCGTGTGCGTGTGTGTGATTGCGTGCGGGGGACGAGTCATACCTAAATATATCCTGTTTTAGCTCTCAGTGACGGCAGAGGAAGACAAGCGGGGGAGGTTGCATGTGTGTGGAGGTGGAGTTGGGGGCGGAGAGGAGTGTGGGGGGGGGGGGCGGTGGCGTGGGTGGATGATGAAGGGTAACGGGAATAAAAGAGCGGGGGGGGGGGGGGGGGGGGGGGGGACCGGGGGGGGGGGGTGGAGCGGGGGAGGGGGGTCCGCGGGGGGCGATGGGTGAGAGGCTTCAACTGACATCGTTGAACGTCGACCTGAAAAGAGAATCAGCTTTTCCCCCCTTTCCCAAAAGCAGCGAGAGTAAATAACACCGATTCTTCTCCTGTTGGGGTGTGGGGGGTGTGTGTGGTGTGTGTGTGGGTGTGGTGGGAGGTGTGGTGTGGTGTGTGTGTGGTGTGTGGTTGTGTGTGTGGTGTATCTTGTAGTGTCGGTCCGGTCTGGAACAAGACGCAGGCTACGGGGTACGCCTGCACCGGCCGGGTATTTTCGGCTCCTCCTTCCCCCTAATCGGGCTCAAACGTTCACCATTTTCAAGTCACTTGCCGCCACTCTGTGAAGCAACAACAGCAAAAACAAACAACCTCCGAGCA
>PIJE02000953.1:165639-173139 GCA_002895965.2 Coryphaenoides rupestris | reverse complement strand
ATATAGGCGACCAGTAAAACACAAAAGTGAAACGAAATACTTGTCACATTGAGAAAGGTTGTTCTCTCATCCTCCTGTCCGCTCATACATTCCACAATTCCAATTGGTGTTGTTGTTTATATGATGATCGGTAGTTTCCGTGAACGGCCGAACGGTGCGTCACTTAAATGTTCCCGCCGCAAAGGAATTGTGGGACGCCACTATCTCCTTTCCTTCCGTAAAGGAAGGTCCATTGTATCCTATGCTCAAAGGAGGGAGCATTGAAGCACCTTTCCTTAGTGTTTAGAAAATTCAAACAGACCTTATCATGGCTGTCACTTAGATACTTCCAGGTCATTACACTCAGGCAGGAAACTAGCAGAAAAACCAAAAGACTATTGGAACAGGGCCACCCACTGCACACAGTTGTACGTAGAAGGTACATAATTAGTGTCACGAGAGACATCTGTGTTTGTCTTACGATGACGTGAAACAGGTCTGTTGTGTTGGCGATAGGAATGTGGGACTTTCCCTCTCCGATGGTTGAGCTCATACTTGTTGTTAGGGTTACGTTAATAACCCTGGCATCGACCGGTGTTGTTGTTTGTATGTACAATTGTTTTACAGGTTTAACACAAACACTTCGAGGTAAAGGACACCAGCGATCTAGATAGAACACTAACATGCTGGTGATGCTAACAATCTTTCTCCAGATACAGTGCAAATGTATTTTATATTTCCAAATTGTATTGTAGTTATTAGGCATTACATACATACAGCTCAACGCATTATACCCTCGTCAAATAATTTATTTTGCCAAGCCTACAACCTACCGCACGGTAAACATTTCACATGTTTAAATGTACTAATTTACATCTAGGGCATTGGGCAGACACTTTTATCCAAAGCGACTTACAAGGAGTACATTTGTTGAAGGAGACAGCAATATATAAATATAAATAAAAAAATATAAATACCGTATGTATTTATCCGGAGTGAATCGTGGACAATGGGTAAATCAATGAACCTTGGGCATGTCAACCATACCTCTCTTGCTCCTCGCCCCGCAGGCACCGGGCCCAACTCGCCGGCGGCGCTGCCAAAGTCGCCCAGCTTCCCGGCAGGTCAGGGTCAGGGTCAGGGTCAGGGTCAGGCGTGGCCCGACGAGTGCTCCATCTGCTACGAGAACGCCGTGGACACGGTCATCTACGCCTGCGGACACATGTGCCTCTGCTACGCCTGCGGCCTCAAGCTGAAGAAGATGTCCAACGCCTGCTGCCCCATCTGCCGGCGGCAGATCAAGGACATCATCAAGACCTACCGCAGCACGTAAAGGACGGACACGCGACGCAAACACCACAACAACAACAACAACAACAACAACAACAACAACAACAACATTTAGTCTAAAGCTACACAAGACATAAACGTTGTTGTGGGAGATCGTCGGGAGACCAGGTGGGATGGCTCTTAAGTCAGGGAGAACATTTTGAAGTACAGCGGGAGTACTATGGAACTCGTATAGTAGGCCCATACTACGTTTTCGTTTTGGTGTAGGATGATAATGATGATGGTGATGATGATGATGAGGAAGGTGCGATGCCTCGCTCCATCTCGGTTCATGTTTACTACGAAGGGGAGGTCTCCTCCTCTCTGCGTCTAGTCTCAACCCCGGAGCCTTCGTCTTCGTGGGTTTCTAAATGTTGGTTCTGTGGGGCTTTTGGAGAACGTTGATTCAGAGGGAGGAAGAGGAGGAGGCGGAGGAGGAGGCGGAGGAGGAGGAAGAGAAGAGAAGACAAATGTACCAATTCACTCTTTGATTTCGTTGGACTTCGTTTTTGGATCTTTTTTTTCCAGATAGCCATCGTTAACCAGCACTGAGGCAAATGAGGTATTTCTGGGGCTCCAGGGACCGGGCTCGATAATAATTGAGGCGAAATATGTTAAGTGTGTAGTCGTACAGATCGGACGGACGCATCAGATTTGGGCTATTAAACTAATGCCTGGTCTCGCCGGGCAGGAAACCACGTCCACATGACGGCCAGCCGTTCCGTGTAACCCGTCCGCCTCGGTCGTCACAACTTGTGTCTGTGTTCTACTGAGCGCCGAAGAAGTGCATTAAAAAGAGAAGACAGCGGGATGGAAAATACCAAGAGATGAGTGTTCATGTCGTGTGGCGAGTGGGAAACGTTGTATTTAAAAAGGTACAGAGACTATCATAAGAGACATATGTGAAGTAGGATTGTTATTTATATCATTTCAAGTTAATGTACCTTTCATGGTAGTGACTATAGCAGGTATTTGGTGGTAGCTGTCGTTTAGCTTTAGCTATAGCTGCTTGCGCTGCAATATGGTGTGTTGCACTGAATTCTGTCATGTTGTCCTCTAAGAAATGCCCTATTTTTGAAATGGAGAGGACAGATAATGGTTTGCGAGACCACGATGAGGATTTCTACATCTCACAAGCCTGTGGCGTCCTTTAAGATGCGTCGAGCTGAGGACGCGACGCAGCAGTGATACCAGTTCTCAGGGCCATGCTTTTAGATGTTGACTATTTTTCCCGGTTTTCTACCACAATCCTTGGCTAAATACACTGTGAGTTTTCAAAATAAATTGACATTTTTTTCCAACATAATAACACACATGATAGGGATTTCTGCCACGGCAGACGTACCGTTTGAATTAGCCTGAAAGGCCCGTTTCTTACAATACTAACTGTCACCGACTGTCAAATATCTACTCAGAGAGAGGGAAAAAAGCACACAAGTTGTACAAAAACATATTTTTATAAACGTAATATGAACCGTCCAAAGTTTTAACAGCTCATTTTCGTCGAGTAACCTTTGTGGCTTAAATACACGCCTTTTACCAGCAGTAAATATCCTTCACTTTAATATATTCAGGGGCCTGAACTGCTCGAGGTCTAATCAGAAAGCGTATAGCTTATATATTTTCTCTTTTCAGGACAATATGATGCCGATGTTTGCTATTTATACTCAAAGTTAACTTTGCTTTCAAATTTGGGAAACACCACTTTCATTTTGTTTACTATTTACTGATAATACATATTTTTTGCAAAGTATTTTTGTCCAAATGCCCAAAATGTAAATAATACCAAGTCAAAGACATTCAATATCTAACACTGGTAGCACATTTGATCCATTATTAGACGTAGACCAATGACCAGAGATTTTAGCACATACTGTATTTATTAGCATACCAACGAGTTTACTCCTTTAGACAAATCTAGATGACTTCAACTTGTAAAAAAAACCAAACTGAAACAAGATGGAGTGGCCCTTTCTTAAACAATACCTAACATGTTGCATATGGATTTTGGTATTTGGGTTTTGTACTGGGCAGGTTCTTGAGATTACTGGCATTATGTATGGCACAACAAGCCAGCTCAGCTATTGCCCAGAGCTTATAGCTTTCCCACAGAGCTTGAAGGCTGATTTGGAGAAACATCCACGTACTTGGTGATATCGATAATCATAAAATGGGGCTGAAATCTATGCTGCTGAATAGTATTTGTCAGCTGTCTTTGGCAAATGCTGATATTGATGTACGGTATTTGTACATCATGTCTCCCCTCCCCGTAAAGTTTGGTTACGCTGTCGCTTGAAGTGTTAATTCACATTTGAATGTTAAATGATGTATCTAGAGAGGTCATTTACTTGTTGGTGTGGTTAAATTAAAAAACAAAAACAAACAAAAACAACATTTCTCTTTTATAATAATGGTGCGGTTTTTTTTTCCTCCTTTGTATCCAAAAGTATAAGAACCTAATAATTGTATATTTGTTTTTCATAAACATCCTAAGATTAAATATACATATTATCTTGTACCTCAGAGCAATACGATATATTGCAGTAAACAATGACAAATGCGTTGCTTCGGGTACAAGATAAAAACTAGTGATTCATTATAACCTCTGAGGTCAGGTCGCTTTTTTTTTTATTTAACTCTGTGTAAAAATACATCATAGGAAGTCCTAGTACTCTGTTCTATATTTATAGTTCTTTTTTTACAGAATATAATACACATAAGAAAAGAAAACATGGCTGTATGTTGATTTTTAATGTCACTTTATAAAGCTCCTGATTGTAATTTTGAAATACTAGACCATAGTTGCTCTCTGGGATTTCACCACGGCATATTGATTAGATTTTATTGTTGTTTTATTTTGTGGTTGTTTTTTTATTTTCATTTCGGGGTTTTTTTGGAGGGCGGGACACACACACACACACACACACACACAACACACCGACCAAATCATATTTTTTTTCCACAACTATTGTAATACTACTGTGTACTACTTGTGATTCCCTTAGTGTACACACACAACATATTGTATATTGGCCTTCACTGATTTGCTTGTATATGTTCAACCCACACAATCATCCGTCATGGACCATTCCTTGTCCATCTTGTCATGCCAAAATACGTTGGCAGCACAGTTAATCTGCAAGCCAATGAAGCAGATTATCATCAAACGATTAGTTTTAAGTCATTGTATTTATTTATTTATTTATTGATTATTTTATAATTAAACGGTTGTAGCCGATAACAGTGAGATTTGTACTGTTTCAAACACAAAATTACTGCACTGCTCGAATGGGAAAAGTCAGCAGCGTTAGCTTTGGATAGCTACCAAACCCTCCACTACTCTATATAACATGTTGTCGATGCTCGGTGCTTAAATGATATTAAATGAACGGACAACGGAAGTCTGTATTTCAGCCAACCCTACTTATACAACCTTGTACACAAGCAGTCAAGTTTCAGAAGTCACCACATTGTTGCTGATGTTTTGTACCCAAGTAATAGCACTCTCAAAATGAAAGAGAACAGAATGTTACTGACACTGTAATGTACAATTTACAGTCTTTTATCTGATTTGATTTGATTTGATTTTACATACTGTCGTGTGGAAAGATTCCTCTCAATCTTCTCTTGTGTGTTTTTTAATTATTTGCTTGGACCGAACGAAGCAAATGTGTTGTTGTTGTTGTTGTTTTTTTTTAAAGAATAGAATTGCAGTTTCCTCTGTTTTCTTTATACTTCTACACAGTAGTCGTCTCATTTCTCTGTGGACTATTTCTATGTGTTCACTGGAGGTGAACGCGGGGACCAAGCGTATAGACCAGCACCCGTTCGGGACGCTGTAGAGTTCATGAATCACGAAGAAAACATCGTTACTCTTCTCCTTTCTCTCTTCTCTTTCTTTTTTCTTTTTGTAACAATTCTAGTTTCCAAGTGTTTGTGAGCCTCTCTTCATTGTGAGTCAGATGATTGTGGTCAATAAAATTTCAACATGCGTCTCCGGTGCGAAACAATGGCGACTTTTATTCCTTCCTGGAACTGTTTGATTTGCAACGACTTGTCTCATATCAAACTCATTCAGTGCTGGCTTTAATTTTTTAAAATGTGCAGTTAGTTATTTACAACACACACACACACACACACACACACACACACACATGGTCTACTATGTGACTTTACGGCATTGTTTGCCAACCTTGGAATATATTCAGTATTTTATTATAATGACTCGTTTCCAAACAACATACCGTATGTTTCATTGGCCACAAGCAAATGGCTACCAACTTCTTCACTGGGACATCGATATTAACGGCATATGTGGTTGAAAGGGTTCAACATTATGTGTCGGGATTGCAGCTGGACAACAAGAAGTTAGGGTCGCATTCATTTTCAGACCAGGAAATGTGGGGTCAAAGAGTTTTTAAACCAGTAACTGGTACCGGTTGGTTGTGAGTAAAGTAGGTACCATGTAGTAAAGGTGGTACCATTTAGTAAAGGTGGTACCATGTAGTGAAGGTGGTACCGTGTAGTGAAGGTGGTACCATGTAGTAAAGGAGGTACCATGTAGTAAAGGTGGTACCATGTAGTAAAGGTGGTACCATGTAGTGAAGGTGGTACCATGTAGTGAAGGTGGTACCATGTAGTAAAGGTGGTACCATGTAGTGAAGGTGGTACCATGTAGTAAAGGAGGTACCATGTAGTGAAGGAGGTACCATGTAGTAAAGGAGGTACCATGTAGTGAAGGAGGTACCATGTAGTGAAGGAGGTACCATGTAGTGAAGGAGGTACCATGTAGTAAAGGAGGTACCATGTAGTGAAGGAGGTACCATGTAGTGAAGGAGGTACCATGTAGTAAAGGAGGTACCTTGTAGTAAATAGGTACCATGTAGTAAAGGAGATACTATGTAGTGAAGGAGGTACCATGTAGTGAAGGAGGTACCTTGTAGTAAATAGGTACCATGTAGTAAAGGAGATACTATGTAGTAAAGAAGGTACCTTGTAGTAAAGTGGGTACCATGTAGAAAAGGAGATACAATGTAGTAAAGGAGATACCATGTAGTAAAGGAGGTACCATGTAGTAAAGGAGTACCATGTAGTAAAGTGGTGCCATGTAGTAAAGGAGGTACCATGTAGTAAAGGAGATACTATGTAGTAAAGGAGATACAATGTAGTAAAGGAGATACTATGTAGTAAAGAAGGTACCTTGTAGTAAAGTGGGTACCATGTAGAAAAGGTGGTACCATGTAGTAAAGTGGGTACCATGTAGTAAAGAAGGTACCTTGTAGAAAAGGTGGTACCATGTAGTAAAGGAGATACAATGTAGTAAAGGAGATACCTTGTAGTAAATAGGTACCATGTAGTAAAGTGGGTACCATGTAGTAAAGGAGGCACCTTGTAGCACAGTAGGTACCATGTAGTAGCCTACAGTACCATGTACTTCAGTAGGTATGATGTAGTAAAGGAGATACCATGTAGTAAAGAAGGTACCATTGTAGCACAGTATGCACCATGTATACAGTATGCACCATGTAGTAAAGGAGGTACCATGTAGTAAATAATGTACCATGTAGTACAGTAGGTACCATGTAGTAAAGTAATAGGTACCATGTCGTACAGTAGGTACCATGTAGTACAGTAGGTAGCATGTATACAGTATGCACCATGTAGTAAATGATGTACCATGTAGTACAGTAGGTACCATGTATACAGTATGCACCATGTAGTAAATGATGTACCATGTAGTACAGTAGGTACCATGTATACAGTAGGTACCATGTATACAGTAGGTACCATGTAGTACAGTAGGTACCATGTATACAGTAGGTACCATGGTGCCTTGGTGGACTGATCATGTATAGCATCTCTCATATGTTGGATCCTTCCTGTCCAACTCCTGCACCTTTAGTTCAAATAGGAGTATCAACATATTTATTTGACCTTCGATGCTTAGTCTGTAGAATAGCAAAGCACTTCAGTCAATTGGCCTATGTTGATCAGACCCAATACAAATGATAATAATATTCTATAATAATGTGTGTTCTAGACACTGTATTTGTTGTCATACGTATCTTTATATCTATATCTAGACTAGGCCTATATTTGCAGATGAACATGGTGGTTTATTCTGGCTTGAAAGACTGGATCAAGCTCGCCATCTAATGGACCAATATATTCCGTGCATCCCTGTATTCTACT
>PIJE02000953.1:149085-165288 GCA_002895965.2 Coryphaenoides rupestris | reverse complement strand
TTTCTGGGGGGGGGGTGCTTTTTTTGGAACGTGGCCGGACACTTCTGCTTGTTTGGGAAGCGACCCATCGAAATTGTGTCAAGGAGTGTGTGTGTGTGTGTGTGTGTGTGTGTGTGTGCGCGTGTGTGCGTGTGTGTGTGTGTGTGTGTGGACAGTTGAGTGATATTGAAGTGGGAAGTGTTACATCTCTTTACCACCATAACAGTACAAATTACGACACCACGCTTTTCTGTCAGGATGTGTTGCGTTGGCGTCAAAAAATACTTCGCCTTGGACCAAAGGAGGTGCTATTCCATTTCTATTGTTTCCCACACACACACACACACCTTTTTGCTTTTTTTGTGTCTTATTTGCGAACTAAGTTTGAGCTCTTGTCTGGTCTAGTTTTCAAACTAGACGTTGAGCGTTCTCCTTCTCGAGACTCATTTGCAACTTCCACCGCCCCTCCGGAAGTAGGCCGCGGTCTGTAGGCCCTGCTGGGAGCAAGATGGAGCCCGGATACGACACACACACACCCATCGGCCCGC
Organism: Coryphaenoides rupestris; assembly: GCA_002895965.2. Classification (NCBI taxonomy): domain Eukaryota; kingdom Metazoa; phylum Chordata; class Actinopteri; order Gadiformes; family Macrouridae; genus Coryphaenoides; species Coryphaenoides rupestris. The sequence goes on along the minus strand of PIJE02000953.1, from coordinate 164,761 downwards.
TGAGACCATTCTGCAGCTCATGCTAATGAACACATCGTGATTTCTGTTTGGGTTCTTTTTTTTCATTATTTCAGTCAAAACTTTGTGTCATTTTTTAAAACTCTTGTACATGTTTACATTGTATCTCACATTTGCCTAAAAAAAGAAGCATTATTAAATGTACTATCTTTGTTCTCGAGACTGGTTCCCCTTTTCTTTCCGCGGCGTCTTATATCTTTATATATTTATTCGTGGACACGTTTGTCGTGGGGGACATTTAACACACGCTGTCTTTGTGTTCACCTTTTTAACGGGGGTCACATTAAGTGGATTTAGATTTAAAGGCACGGAACAATCTGGTGAGATATATTCCCACGGGTGTAAGTACACACGCACGCACACACACATACACACATACACACACACACACACACCACACCGACACACATGACTGAGCTTTTGGGTCGCTTCCCAAACAAGCAGAAGTGTCCGGCCACGTTCCAAAAAAAGCACCCCCCCCCCCAGAAAAACAGCCCACGCCAGCGATTTCCCGCCTGCAGACGGCGTGGGCTCGCCACGGTGGCGCTGATGAAAAAGCTACAGCATCATCTGACAGGCTTAGAGAGACGGGGGGGTAATTAAGACACACAGTTGGGATAATTAGAAAGCGTGTCAAGAGAAAATGGAGAAGAAAAAAAAACATAGCGATGGAGTGAAACATCGCTAATAGACGCGGGGAGCTTTCTTTCCTCGACACAGTCGGTGGATTGATGTCGTTTTAATTTAATAATTACATTGAACTGAACTGAACACGTTTTCCTCTTGGCTCCCTCGCTATTACGCCGCCGCCGTCGAGCACCCTGGGCCTGTCTGTCTGTCTGTCCCCTCTCTCCTATCTCTCAGTCTCCTATCTCGCCGCCTTTTATCTTCCTTCAGAGACAATCTACTCAAACTACTGATGAATTGATTATCAAACATATTAGCAACGCAAAAAACAGACCTACGCAAATCAACTAAAACTTCAAACTCATCTGAACAAACACTTTCTTTATACCCTTCTTTAGCCTTCAGCAAATCTTCTTTAACCACTAGACCAGCTCGTTAGCAATCGTTAGCAATCTTCAACCATTTCACATTACGAGGCTACATTCGTTTGAACCCACAATGTGTATCAATCCCTACTCCCCCCAACTAAAGACAATAGGCCTAGATTTGAATGTCGCCTATAATATCAGAAGTGTACTCGTACATAAAACAGATCAGCGTCTTGAAAGTTAAGCAAAAATGTCCTCAACAGGCCCTGCTGTCCTCACTCAAGACCAAAAACAGAAACATGACATTGATTATAACGACAACTGAAGCCAGAAACAAGGTTAGAATGTCTCAACACACACTTATAATTCACACACGGAGACAGAATCCATCTGCTGTCGCGTGTGTCCATTCATTTACAAATAAATCCTTCAATGACTGCCAGCTGTACGCCTGTTGCCACAATTTGGGAATTAAAAGCGTACCGCAATTAAAAAGGGGTGTTTTGCGTTCGTTAATTCCGTTTTCTCAGACTTGTTTTGGCTCAGAAAACGGCTCAGAATTAAAAAAAAAACGAATTGCAAACCCCTAATCTCATCTTTCTCCCCGAGAACCTACAGCCAACACACCAGACACATATTCTCCCGTCAAACCTAGTCTACCTGTAAAGCACGTCTGTCTATGACCCCGACGTCCCCTTCCCATGACCTCACCCGCATACAACGCCTTGCACTCAAAACCCTCGGCTACATTCAACTAAACCTCAGCCCCGCCACGGGGAAACTCGTTGTTCTTTCAGTACAGGCTGTGTCGAGAAACGAGAGCCATTATCAACAGGGGAATGGGGAGCAAAAACAAAGAGGAATATGGTCTGGGAGAACACCAGTACCCTCTGGTGGCCACTAGGGAGTATCACAGCACAGTCATCAGTGGCGTCTGTGTTCGGACCGCCAGAGCAAGCCACTGTCGGGCCCCCCCCCCGGGCCGCCCGACCTCTAAAGCTCCTAAAATGTCGCGTCCCTCGTGTGGGACGGCTTATAAGGGAACGCTGAGGCTTCGTACAGAGAAAAAAAAGGCAGAAAGAAAGAAAGAAAGAAATAAACAGCGGTGGGAAATGTCAAGGAAGGCATCGATCGGAGTTGGATTCGGGAGAGAGGGTGGGGAGTCGGGTTTAGGGGGGCATTACTCCCGGATACCGAGGAGGGGTCGTGACGACGATGATGATAATGACGATGATAATGCAAACAGATTGCTTACAACTCTGTGGCCAAGGGGGCTGGTATGACACGAGATGTGGGGGGGGGGTGGGGGGGGGGGGACTTCAGAGCAAAAACAAACATCCCTGTCAGATGACGATGATGACAATGATGGTGATGATGGTGATGATGATGAGACCGGTACACACGGTGTCTTTATTTCCAGATGCACTGTCTTTGCCATTTTGTTTTTGTTGTTGTTTTTTTAAACCGAGGCGGAGTAGGCGGAGTCTCTACTGAATGAAAATACTCATCACAACACTTCCATATGACCTGCAGGGCAGGGGGCCTGTGACCGGCAGTTGGAATTCACGTCCCAACAGGAGATCAGAGATCACGGGATTGAGATGCGTTTTTTGTTTCCGTTTTTTCCGTTCACCTTCAAGCGCGGTGCCCTTCTTCCTATTGCACATTTTCTCACGGTTTACATTTGTGAAGTGATAACGGAACACACGGACACATGGACAACATCAGGGCAGTCAAATGTAAAAAACGAGAAAACAATGAAAGCTTGACACGTCACTGTTCCCTTGGAATTCAGCAGCCAAGAAGCGAGGAGAATGCGAGTTGTCTTCGTAAAGCGATATGCAATAATAATGTGGTGTCGCAGAGTGATTCAACACATTTACATAATGCCTTCGTCAGGGGAGGCTCTGTGGTTCCCTGTTGACGGACGCGTCTCAAGCGTTACTTTGAGACGCGTCCAATTATGTTTCTGCACTCAGTTTGTTCATTCCATGAGGAGATTTTGAATTTAGTTCACATTGCGGTGTTATTGAGAATTCTATTATTATTATTGTTATTATCACCACTTTGACAAGATCAACTGATGAACTCCATTCATTTCATGTCATTGATATTTGTAGAGGAAGATCGTCAATCAGTGATATGGAACCACAGAAACGCATACATATATACTTTTAATCTGGCATTATGTAAATCTTACAATAAGGATGAAAGAAGTGTCCATGAATTGCTAAAGTTGCAGCACACAGCAATGAAAAAAATATATATTTTAGGAATTTAAAAAATAAATTACTCGTTGAATATAAAACTTGCTCCAAAAACGGTTCGTTTTTGTAATAAACTTAAGATGCATCTCTATAAAACAAATGTAAACTACATAAAATGTCAATTTATGTACAGTTTGTGGGAACATTCACTGACCAGCAGTGCTTTGATTATTGCACTGAGGTAGAATGGATTGTATGGGATCATGCAAAAAAATATTCAGAATTTTGCCGTTATTTTTACGTACCAATAGAGGGCAAAATGTCATACAATCTGATTCCGAGGAACTTCTTTTCTTTGACTTGAACGTATTTCCCAAATTTCGAGTCATGACTCTGAGCTGAGGTAAATAAAATAAGAGATGACTTGTTCTCCTATAAAATATGATAAATAAATAACATGCCGAGTGTTTGCTGCTCCTTTACATTAGTGCACAATAAAACGTTTCAACGGTTAAAGTGCACTAATTCACAAAACAGAACCACTTAATTCCCCGTTATTGTCCGTTATGTGTGATCACATGGTAACAATAAAACACAAACGAAACAAATATATTTAGCTAAATAGTTAACTGCGATCTAGCAGATAATGTACTTTTTTTAATACTATAACACTGTCCAGCAGAAATAAAATGTAAATTATGGAACAGTGTTTAGGCCTAAATGCAGAGCCAACACCATCGTTCTTTAGAAAATATATTTCAGCAATCTTGAACATCAGCCATGCCTTGAATTTGAAAGTTGTCATACTTCTTGTGTACTGAAGGGCAGAAATTGCAATGGTATTGCGTGAGTTTGGTCAAAACATGTTTTAACTTTAAAATGATCATTTTTTCTCACATTTATATTTAGATCAGCATCAGCAATATCAATCATTGATCGGTTCCCATGCTATGCAATTTGTTTAGATCAAGTGCTTCTAGATATTATAGTTAGACTTTTAGACGAGATATATTCCTTATATTTCAGTCAGTTCTGACACCTCCTTTTAGGTATTGTATCGTAGGTTAGAAACAGTTCTTGGCTATAACCATGAGTACATTCAAAGCTACAAAACTAGCTGTTGAATGTACATTCTGCTTTGGGATTTTTTTATCACATGTCTGGCATGTGGCGATGTGAGGACATCCCTGGGATTAACAATGACATATGCAAAGTTATTATTTCCCGAAATAACAGCATAAAATAACTATATTGAATCAAAACAGAATATGTAAACTAATTGACTTTTTCAGGGCAGTAGCCCCCTGGTGGCTCTGTTCTGTTAGATTATGTTCTTTAGAGACATGGGAATATGTGGTAAACCTAAACTTCTATTTTACAGGAACATTCATTAAGAATCTAGTTGTAAGAATGATATGACTGGTGGACTCATAACGCCAATTAACTTTGACAGTTACTCCAGTATTGTAAGTTCCAATAGGCTGTCGGTTGGAAAAGGTATGTCACAAGAAATGCAGAAATAATTCTCTAAGGAAGAAAAAAAATAAAAAACACAAAAAATAAAAAAGAAACAATGATGAAGGCAAAAAAGCAACAAAAAAAGCTAAACAAGTTTATCTTATATTTTGTCTGGGACTCTCTTCTCTCGTCCCCGCCTATTGCATCAATTAAACCTATTGAAACTCAGCGATGACATTGATTGGCCGTTTCGCTCAACTAGTGCTCCTAAAATGGAACTCGGGAGTCGGTGAGAACTCAAACACATGCTGCGGTGTTTGTGCTCCCAAAGGCCATGTAGCGCTCTCACACACAGATAGATTTGGTTGCTTCACTTTTCTGTCTGTTGACCTCTTAGGACCTTCATTCAGATGATCACACACAAAAAGGCACTAACTTGGCATCAGTCACAGGTGGGCACAATCAAGACCAGCCATACCCTGCTTATTTCAACGTCATCCAATGTCAACCCCTTTCAGAGGATGTCCTTCCCAATTCTCACTATTTTAAAGACCACGTCTTTCTCATTTATTCTCATGTGTCCATCCATAAATGTTCAGTTCAGCTCCACTTCCAAAACTTTAATCTAGACTTCTGCGTATAGATTTTAGTAAACCAGCACTAAAAGGGTCTCTCCCTAAGAGATTAAACGTCATCTTAAAATTTTCTTACAGTCTTCTTAAAATGTACTGTACATAGTTTGGGTATATTGCTTATGGGATTTCTTGGGTAACAATCTTAAAGCATGATGTCACCAATTTGTTTGGAGACACCACCCATTGGTGGGATGGGATGGGGAGGAGAAGACTTTGCTGGAGACCACTTCCTGGGGTGGCGTTTGGGGGGAAGGGGGGTCTCATCTTATTTTTTACGCTCTAGATAGTTGGAGGGGACCCAGCCCTTGCGGGGGACGAGGCTGTCCTGCACCTGGCAGTACCACCACCCGTTGGGGTTCCTCTCCAACACCTCCAGAGAGGTACCCTCGGAGAAGCCCATGGTCTCCTCATCGCCCCCGTAGTCGGCGATGGACACATACACGTCCCTGCCTAGGTTGTTGTGGATCAGCTGGCTCTTGTCTATGGGCTTGGGCCTGACGGTGGACACAGGGATACCGTTGCGTTGGCCCACCCGACTCAGGGCATCCTGAGCGGTGCTCGCGCTGAATCCTGTGCCCGAGGAGCCCAGGCCGGAGCGTTCGTCAGGCCTCGTCTGGCTCTCCACCACCACGTGCGGTCGCACGGTGCTGAACGAGGCGTTTCTGCGCACACCGAGGGTGGCAGAACCGGAGCGGTAGTGATCGCTTCTGCCCAGGGACTCGTTGCGTCTCAGGGACCCCGTCGTGTAATGGGGGTCCTTGCCGGGTTGCGACGTGGTCACGAATACAGACTGAGGCCTCACCGTGACCTGGCGAACGCCGTTCCTCATCCGCACGCCTCCATTGACTAGCCCCGACGGCTTGGAGAAGCCACCAGGAGGCTTGGAGGGAATGGGGGGACTGCTCCTCCGTAGAACCTGGTGCTGCTGGTTCATGCCCTGGAGGTTGATGTTGTTAAGGGCCATGACACGCTGCTCATTCTTCTCCAGACTGTTGGACTTACTCCCGCTGGTCCTGTGGCCATCCGACTCCTTCCTTCCCACTTCCACCACGTGCCGGACAGGCTCCAGGAAGTACGAAGGAGCCCATCCTTCCTCTGTGCCCCAGCGTATGTACCACCACCCACTCTCCTGCTTCTCTATGACCTCCACCTCCACCCCGGAGGGAAAGCTGATCTCAGAGTCCTGGACCTTCTTGTATGCATCCAAGGACCGGTAGAGACTGGGCCCCTCAAGGTCTGAGTCCCCGTGGCTACCCTTGGAGTAGACAGAGGAGACGTCGGAGGTGCTGCGGGAACAAAGCGAGTCCTCCGAGGAGATGACAGAGGCCGTCTCAGAGTCCTCGCCGCGGGAGGGTTTGAGGCTGTGCCGATGCTGGCCTGTGGGCCTCAGATGACGCCTCAGGGAGCCGATGTCCATCCTATCAGGACCTTGGGGCTCTGTCTTGGTCAGCAGCGGTTTGGGTCTGACCGATGGCTTGGGCTTAGTGGAAGGGCTCTGGCCTATCCTATGCTCCACATCACGGCTGAAACCTGCACTTTTCATAAGGCCTCTCCCCGACTCATCCGAGGAGGACCTGGGGCTGTGATCCATGTGTCGGCCCAGGGTCTGGCTTCTTCGACTGAGCTCCGGCGTCACTGTCTTCATGGTTCTTCCTGGCAAGGGCGAGGAGCCGGAGGGTTTGCGGGGAACGGTGGACGAATGGTAGCTCCTGTGGGAACTCGGCCCACTGGAGCTTTTGGCTGATGTTGCTTCATCCGCACTGCTGGCCCGGAAGCCATCGTTCTCATAAATGCATTCCTCCTTGGACACCTCCTCTGAAGACCTCGCGGAGACCCTTCGGCGGCTGAAAACTGGGGACGCCTTGCAGATAGGCGGAGCAGCTCTGGAGCTAGGTGGCGAACTGCGGTACTTAGTACCCGGGACACTGCTTCTTTTCACATCCAAGGGGCGCTCATCTTTCAGAGAATCTGCGTCCGGTTCTCCTTCACACCCAACGGCGGGAATGTCGTACTCCGGTTCTTCGTACACGGGCCTGGCGGGAGGTTCCGCCACCTTGACGGTGGGGGTCCCGGATGAGGATGTCTCGTCTGGGTCGGTTTTTTTGACCGGAGGCGCAGGAGGTGGGACTTTGGGGCGGGTGAGCGTGCTGGTTCGGCGGTTAAGGTTAGGCTTCTTCCGCTTGTCGATGTAGGAACAGGGGGCCCAACCCTCCATCTCTCCGATCTGTACGTACCACCAGCCACCAGAATTCTTCTCTATCACCTGCATAACAAGACCGGTTGAAGTAAGGTTAATACAAGCTTCAGATCCAGTATATATATATATGTGTACATATCTCTCACTGTCCTTGTTACTTTAAGTGTTTAAATCTATGTAATAAAAACTGTTAATTTATGTAATAAAAGCAATAAATTACAGGACTTTGCCATCACATATGCCATCGCAGGCCACCGGTGCGGCACATAATTGTAGCCTCCAGATAAAAAAAGAAACTCCTATTCTTTTATCTCTGTTCTTTTCATTTTACAATACATGCTTTCTGAATCATTAGCTCGAGGCAGAAATCTAAAGGTCTTTGTATTGCCTCAGCGTCTCGGTCTAACGACGGGCTGTGCAGTGAAACATGCATATTCAGTGAGTGATTCAGGACGTCTCGTGCTGGCTGGTTGGGCGACACATGTAGACACCCCCTCTTACATCAGCCTTTTGTCCTCCGCGGAACTGATGCCGTCCGAGATGGAGGACTGGAACTCGGCTATGGTGTAGTACTCTGCTTCCACAGCAGGGGGCTCTGGTGGCTTGGGTAACTGGAATCCCTAAAACAGCAGGGGGTGGGAGGAATTAAGCCATATGAGAGAGAGAGAAGAGAGAGAGAGATGGAGAGAGAGAGAGTATTATCTATGTGTATTTAACACAATATTAGTCATTCAGACTTGATTTAAACTGCCTTGTGAAATTGTACAGAGAAAAGTACTTGGAAATGTACAACTAACAATGTTCTGCTCATTAGTTGCTATGCAGCCATTTGAGGCATTCAGGAATATCCAGTGATATTGTTATGTAAAGCATTATTTGGTAACTTAATGTGGCTCATGGATGTGTAACCTGAAATAAAGGATCGGTAAATGTAATGTTATTTATGTGTACATGATAGTATTTGACTTGAATCATCCACGTATGAAATAAACCAAACTGTAATCACAGCAAAAACCCCTTCAGGGTAACTATTGCATTATTCTAATGAACGACTGTCTCACCAGGTTAGTGTCTCGTCTCGGAGGCGGCTTCTGCCTGAGATTTGGAGACCCTGAGGACAAACAGATGACATACAGTTAACATAAATGACTGCATTATGTAAGTAATGCAGTATTTACCCATCTGATGCGCATGTATAATGAAAATACATACAACAAGTCATTCACATAAAACACAACCCACACCTGAGAAGAATAGGTTTTAGTAAAAACAACCTAGTATGCAATGCAAATACCATTAGTAAACATTTGTGGTTTATTAAACACCCCAAAATATGCATTTTTTCATTCTGCATTCTGTTACTTAACCACAAACACTGCACCATTAACTCGATTGCTTACCTATGGCGTCAAAGCCTATAGAAGAGCAAAATGACAATGGTTCAGCATCTAACTTCACATCCTGAACTGCTCACTATGATCATGACCCAGTTACAATCTCAAGACTCCAGAAAAAATAAATACATTTAAAGGGGCCCTATTATACTACCAGATGCGAACCGTGATTGGCCATGACAAGCTGTTTCAAAATGGTCATGTGACTAAAATTGTCAGTGTGACGAAGTGACAACACAAGTGGGAGCGTCTACCTAGATGTACGCTGACTAGATCAGTTTACCAGTTGGTACAGTCCTACTGGGCGGGGCCGGTAGTGGTCGCCAACACTCACCGATCTCCACCCTGCGGGGCGCGACCCGGGCCACGGCCGGCGACCCCGGCTCCGCCCGGGACTTGCCCTCGTTCAGGGAGGCGCTGGCCCCCATCAGCAGGCCCAGGCAGGGGCTGTTGGAACCGTAGCCTGAGCCGGAGCTCAGCCGGCGCCCCGTCTCGGCGTTGAGCTCCCCGCTGCACGGCATGGGCAGGCTGATCTCGCTCTTGGAGATGTGGCGCTCGGGTGTAGCTCCGCCTCCACTGCTGCCGCCACCGCCGCCACCGCCGCTGCTGCCGCCGCCGCCCTCCTCGTCCGTCTGGATGTCCTTCTCGCTGACGGACTTCTTCTGCAGCAGGTTGCTGATCTCCATGATGTTGCCGATGATCTCCACGGGGCCCGACAGCGTCTTCTTGCGCGGCGAGGAGAAGTCTTCCTTCACCTTCTTCAGGTAGGAGGCGGGAGCCCAGCCCTCCTTCCCCAGGTACCTACAGGACAACCGCAAGGAGTAACACTCGTAGTTTTATCTGCCAGAACAGAACAATCCACTGTCCAAGCGATTGATTTAATCGCGCTACAACAGTCCCCAGAGATACAACACAACAAAACACAGAGCCGTCATTCTCCACCGGCTCCGGGTTAGCACAAACGGAGAGAAAAACAAATAAACAACAATGAATACACATGATGGGGGGTACAAAGAGCCCAAACAGAGGTGGGAAATCAAACCACCCAGTCATACCAGCTCTTCAACCCTAGGCATTCTCAGACCATGTGACAGGAAGGTGCCCAGGGAGCTGGGGTTGCACAGTAAAGCATCCATTTTACATCATGTGTGAGGATTGTAGTTTGTTGGAGGAATACAATTGAAATGAATAACTTTCTGGAGGATAATGTATTTTGTATTTTGCCCAATAGGTGGCCGGTGCAGATTGTTGCTATCTGATGACAGGCCCCCCCCCCTTCCACACATTGGTAATTGGAAAAGAGACGGTAGAGACCCAGCGCCTCTGAAACATCAGAGAGAGAGTGTAACGATGTCGTTACTCCCGCTGTCGCGGGATGATATCGGACGTCCTCCCAGCTGGTGACCATGGTTACGAAATATGGGAGAATGAAGGTACGGATCAGGTGTGGTTTTGCAACATGTATTTGTGTGTCGGCAAACACAAATCAATTCAGTGATATGAATGGACAGACAAATGTAGTTTTAGGATGTTTAAGAGAAATGTTCGGGAAGTTCGGGGTCCCTGTTCACCTTCAGACGTCTCTGGAGGGGTCGAAAGTTTAGGTTCTGTACAGGAAGCGTAGTTTTGCTTAGATTACGGTGACTGTGCAATCTGTAATACAGCATTCAGGTGGACAGAGCGTTCCTGCAGAGCCCAACGGAACGCTTTTGGGGAAATAAACAAACGGAGCATACAGTATTGCTCACCATCTGGCTGTACAATGGTTTAGATTATAACCCACACTTGTGCTCAATCTGATCGGACATTCACTTTCAGCACAACAGGAGCGCTAAGCGGCTGAGCCGACCATGTGATCGTGGCCGGAGGGGTCGCGTGACCTTTGAGTCTTGAGTGTAAAATGCTGGTAAATCCAGTTCACTGAATATCACAATAGAAGTTTATGTGAGTGAGTCTTGACCTTCAGTCAAAGAGTGTGTGCAGTCATGGTCGTGTGAGCTGGCAACCGCCTGACGTCGAGTGGCGGTCGAACCAATTAAATCCTGTTCACATATACCGCACGCTTCATGAATACACGAATAAACATGTTCAAAACCGATGGCGTGTTACTATTGAAACTGCTGAAATACAAACGCGTTGCAGGATAAGAGGCGGGCCAATATAATCAAAGCGAAGAAGTTGCTGGTGTAGTGATGCCAGATGACTCAGAGTCTGGAGAACAGTACGAATCGTTTCGCGGGAAAACAGTGTTTTGACACTCCGTCCTGACCGTCCTGGCGATAACAGTACAGCAACGCTAAGAACCTGGCTGGGTGACAGCAAAACAATGGTGTATTGTTTTCATCCGACAATTTCCTATTTTCCACACCACGAATATCGCGAGTCCTACTGACGCGTATTCGTTCGAGTAATAATAGCCGTGTTCGTGAACTCTCTAGCTCGTGCAATAGTTCTGTTTCAAATGTATTACGTGTGTGTGTGTGTGTGTGTGTGTGTGTGTGTGTGTGTGTGTATGTGTGTAACATGTGACGTTCATCAACAGCAGTTTCAGTTTAAGACCCCCCGGACCATGATGAATCTAACAATCGGCAGTAAACAACACACACACACAACACACACACACACACACACACACACGTACAAGTCACACTGGGACAATAGAAATAGACAGCTCTCCTCTGAGCCTGTGTGCTATTATACACACACACACATACACACAAAAAGTCAGGCGCACGCACACAGACACAGACACACTGATCTTTTCCGTGAATTGCATCTCGAATATGATTCCCAGCCTAGAACGTCTAAGGCAGCATCCTGTGTGTGTGTGTGTGTGTGTGTGTGTGTGTGTGCGTGTGTGTGTGTGTGTGTGTGTGACCAAACGCAGCAAAAGACGGTGGTGAGGAGCAGTGCGGTGTATCATCATCATCATCGTTGGACCAATCAGCGGCGGCACTCACCTCACATACCACCAACCCTCCAGATTCTTCTGGATGACCTCCACGGTGACCCCCTTCTCGAAGCTCACCTCGTCCTTCCCCTGGCTGGCGTACGGCTGGATCGTCACATACTTCTCCTCTGGAAGAGACAGAGCAAGGGAGAGAGAGAGAGAGAGCGAGAGAGAGAGAGAGAGAGAGGGAGAGAGAGAGAGAGGGGAAGGAAAAGTTGAGTGCAGCCGACCAGAAGTCACGTTCCCGAGAGTTATCGCTGAATCCACGGCAAGGGGTTCGAGTCTTTGCAGAAAACCGGGATACGCGGTGAGGAGGCTGACCTACTTAAAATACCATCACCCCATTCCGACATAACCATAGCACACAGCGCCCTCCGTTGGTCTGACCTCCACACACACACACACGCACACACACACACACACACACACACACGCACGCGCACACACACACACCACACACACACACACACACACACACACACACACACACACACACACACACACACAGAACAGACACAGTTCCTGAGGTCTCTCTCGCTGGGATAACGCAGGTAAAGCTGCGCCTGATCTTATAAACCGGCCCCTCCACGACCCCCCCTCCGCGGCAGAGACACGAATGTATACCTCCCCTGGGTAGGCCAGGCAATCTCTCCCTCCTTCCCTCCCCCTCCCTCTCTCCCTCCCTCCCTCTCTCTGTCTCTGTCCTTCTCTCTCTCTCTCTCTCTCTCTCTCTCTCTCTCTCTCTCTCTCTGCCTCCATTGTCTCTCACTCTTCTCCTTCCAGGACCCCAGTGTGGGATCAGGGGGAGCTCAGAGAGGAGGGAGGCCCCAAGTGGTATGAAGTGCTGAAGTGCTGGTTGGGGGTGTGGGAGGGGGAGAGAGAGAGAGAGAGAGAGAGAGAGAGAGAGAGAGAGAGAGAGAGAGAGAGAGAGAGGAGAGACGAGAGAGGGGGAGAGGGAGAGGAGAGAAAGAGAGAGAGAGATGGAGAGAGGGCGAGAGAGAGGAGAGAGGCTTCCCAGTGCCTGAGTGTGACTGGGCCGGCCAGAGCAGAACTGCGTGGGACGGGGTTCCTGACGCCTAGCATGAACCACCGTGGCTCATGCTAGCTCAGTGCAGCGGTGGTCGAAAACAACAAAGACCAACAAACGATTCCCCGCACGATAATCCCGTCAACAATATTGAGTGTCTCTGTATCCGGGGGGGAATTATAGGACTTCTGTGGCACCACGGGGGGGGGGGGGTTGCGGCTGACTCATAATCACCGATAGATCGTTGCCTGACATTTCACGGGATGGGTGGAAGGAGGTGGGTGGGTTTTTCCCGAGGAGTGTGATTGGGTGGGTGGGGGTCACGTGACGTCACGGGATTGTGAGTACGACGGCGGAGGCAGAGCTGAGATGGAGGCCGGTATGTACGTCTGTGTGTGTGTGTGTGTGTGTGTGCGTGTGTGTGCATGAATGTGTGTGTGTCAGAACATGTTTTTCCTCAGGCAGGGTCAGCTGACTCCCATAGAGCTCCCATTCCTCTCCAGCTTGTCATTCCAGAGTGGCTGAGGTCAGTAATGTGGAATATTATGGGGAAAACAAGAAAACTTCAAATGTAAAAGGGAATTAAAGTGAATGTACACGTGTGTGAGTGAGCCAGCCAAAAGATAAGCAGCCTCCGGAGGACTCCCGTTGTTTGTGAACTATGTTCCATGTATTAACTTGATTAATTTGGATCCTGGTATATTAAATTCAATAGTTACAGTTTTGTGGCATCATCCATGCATGTTTTATGCCTACTGGTGCCAGGACAGATTAACAGTATTCACGGATGTGCACACAAAGGCTCTGGTGCTCTCGAGTCTAACCGCCTGCATGTGTTGTCGTGCGTGTGCGTCTCCGTGTGCGTCTCCATGTGTGACGCACACGGAGACGCACACGTGGGGGGGGGAGTCCAGTCCAGTGTGTGTGTGTGTGTGTGTGCGTGTGTGTGTGCGTGTGTGCGTGTGTGTGTGTGTACATGCTTGATTGCACAAATCAACTGCAAATCACATCACAGAGTACCGCCGGTACGACCACAGCTCTGCGTAGGGCCAGAGATCGCCCGGCCAACACTGCCGGGGGCGGGGTGAGGGTGGGGGCGGGGTCATTTACAGGGTCATAAAGCAGACCCCCCCCCCCACACCCTCCCCCTTCTACCACTCTGTTCTTGAACACATGAGTTCATCTCACAGTCACAAAACAAACTACACCCTCTGCTAGCCATTCAATATCCACCCGTCTTTCTATCAAATATCCATCTATCTATCTATCTATGTATCTATCTATCTATGTATCTATCTATCTATCTATCTATCTATGTATCTATCTATCGATCTATCTTATCTATCTATCTTATCTATTAGGGGTGTAACAAATAATCGATTTGAATCAGAAAATCGGTTTTGAGTTAAAAGATGCGAGTGCATCGGTACACGGACCCCTGGATCGGTCTAAACGTAGCATGAACCGGCCGATGGCCCGATCACAAAGTTATGAATTGATTTTATGTTGTTGCTGTGCTGCTGAATCCTCCGTCTGCTCAGTGTCTGCAGCGCACACACACACACACACACGCGCACACGCACACGCACACGCACACACACACACACACACACACACACACACACACTAAACTCTCGCGAGACTTGTCATAGTAACGTTAGATAGCTGCTCTGTTTGCGAGGGAAAGACAAAGAATGTCCGATACGATTCACAACATGAACGCGTTACATTCTTGCGCGGCGAGGAGAAGTCTTCCTTCACCTTCTTCAGGTAGGAGGCGGGAGCCCAGCCCTCCTTCCCCAGGTACCTACAGGACAACCGCAAGGAGTAACACTCGTAGTTTTATCTGCCAGAACAGAACAATCCACTGTCCAAGCGATTGATTTAATCGCGCTACAACAGTCCCCAGAGATACAACACAACAAAACACAGAGCCGTCATTCTCCACCGGCTCCGGGTTAGCACAAACAGAGAGAAAGACAAACAGAGGTGGGAAATCAAACCACCCAGTCATACCAGCTCTTCAACCCTAGGCATTCTCAGACCATGTGACAGGAAGGTGCCCAGGGAGCTGGGGTTGCACAGTAAAGCATCCATTTTACATCATGTGTGAGGATTGTAGTTTGTTGGAGGAATACAATTGAAATGAATAACTTTCTGGAGGATAATGTATTTTGTATTTTGCCCAATAGGTGGCCGGTGCAGATTGTTGCTATCTGATGACAGGCCCCCCCCCCTTCCACACATTGGTAATTGGAAAAGAGACGGTAGAGACCCAGCGCCTCTGAAACATCAGAGAGAGAGTGTAACGATGTCGTTACTCCCGCTGTCGCGGGATGATATCGGACGTCCTCCCAGCTGGTGACCATGGTTACGAAATATGGGAGAATGAAGGTACCGATCAGGTGTGGTTTTGATGTATTTGTGTGTCGGCAAACACAAATCAATTCAGTGATATGAATGGACAGACAAATGTAGTTTTAGGATGTTTAAGAGAAATGTTCAGGAAGTTCGGGGTCCCTGTTCACCTTCAGATGTCTCTGGAGGGGTCGAAGGTTTAGGTTCTGTACAGGAAGTGTAGTTTTGCTTAGATTACGGTGACTGTGCAATCTGTAACACAGCATTCAGGTGGACAGAGCGTTCCTGCAGAGCCCAACGGAACGCTTTTGGGGAAATAAACAAACGGAGCATACAGTATTGCTCACCATCTGGCTGTACAATGGTTTAGATTATAACCCACACTTGTGCTCAATCTGATCGGACATTCACTTTGCTATTCAGCACAACAGGAGCGC
>PIJE02000953.1:134085-146585 GCA_002895965.2 Coryphaenoides rupestris | reverse complement strand
TGTGTGTCAGGAAACATGTTTTTCCTCAGGCAGGGTCAGCTGACTCCCATAGAGCTCCCATTCCTCTCCAGCTTGTCATTCCAAAGCGGCTGAGGTCAGTAATGTGGAATATTATGGGGAAAACAAGAGAAACTTCAAATGTAAAAGGGAAATAAAGTTAATTAATTAAAGTTAATGTACACGTGTGTGAAGTGAGCCAGCCAAAAGATAAGCAGCCTCCGGAGGACTCCCGTTGTTTGTGAACTATGTTCCATGTATTAACTTGATTAATTTGGATCCTGGTATATTAAATTCAATAGTTACAGTTTTGTGGCATCATCCATGCATGTTTTATGCTACTGGTGCCAGGACAGATTAACAGTATTCACGGATGTGCACCAAAGGCTCTGGTGCTCCTCGAGTCTAACCGCCTGCATGTGTGTTGTCGTGCGTGTGCGTCTCCATGTGTGATGCACACGGAGACACACACGCTGCGGGGGGGGGGGGGGGGGGGGAGTCCAGTCCAGTGTGTGTGTGTGTGTGTGTGGTCTGTGTGTGTGTGTGTGTGTGTGCGTGTGTGTGTGTGTGTGTAACGCTTGATTGGCACAAATCAACTGCAAAATCACATCACAGAGTACCGCTGGTACGACCACAGCTCTGCGTAGGGCCAGAGATCGCCCCGGCCAACACTGCCGGGGGGCGGGGTGAGGGTGGGGGCGAGGTCATTTATAGGGTCATAAAGCAGACCCCCCCCCCCCCCCCCTCCCCTTCTACCAACTCTGTTCTTGAACACATGAGTTTCATCTCACAGTCACAAAACAAACTACACCTCTGCTAGCCATTCCAATATCCACCCGTCTTTCTATCAATATCCATCTAGCTATCTATCTGTTTGCGAGGGAAAGACAAGAAATGTCCGATACGATTCACAACGTGAAACTCATGTTTACATTGTAAAACAATACTTTAAAGACTGATATTCTATAACAGTGCTTACAGTTTGACACTTTGTTGTGTTCTGTTTGCAAAAGAAATGTGTCTTCAAATTGTTATAATTTTCTACCTCAGTAGTTCATTGTTCCTGATCTGAGTCTACACAGACCTCTCCAGAACTTTGGCTCTAATTTGTGCCAACAGTGAAATTGAATATTTTTGTTTTATTGTCAGAGGGGCTTTGTAAAGTTTCTTAAAATGCAATATGTTACACTAATAAACATGACATGTTTCTGAATTCACATGTCAAAAGTGACAAATACTTGTTCCCTGGTCTTTGATAATCTATTTGAAGGTAAGCAATGCCACATTTATAGTATTGACTTATGTTAATTCATAATGTAAAATGATTGTCTACTTTAAACAAGGAACTCTATCAGATTGTATCATATCCCATCAAATTGTATTGAATCGTACCGAATCCTACTGAATGTTATCTATCCATTCATCTATCTATCTATCTATCTATCTATCTATCTATCTATCTATCTATCTATCTATGTATCTATCTATCTATCTATCTATCTATCTATCTATCTACAGTATCTATCTATCTATCTATCTATTCTTAATATCTGTCTGTCAATCAATAATCTATAATCAAGATATAGTTTAGACGACTGTGTGTGGAAGATGAGAATCACACATGAACACAAGTAGGATTGTCCTTCTCTGAACTGTGATGTAGCGGCGTGACGTACGAAGCCTACTGAGCCGATTGGGCGGAAAACGTTTAAACGCTTGAGAGTACGACTAAGCGATAAAATGCGTGACACGGCCACGGCTCGCGCGCAGACCTCTTTACTACCCTTCGTTCGTTTCGTTTGCGGCGACAGCGAGACCGATGACTCATCATCATCATCATCATCATCATCATCAGCCACATTCACACCCTCCTCCTGCCAGCCCCCCCTGCTCCCTGCCAAGCCCCCTCCCCCCCCCCTGAGGTGGAAGAGGAAGAGGAAGAGGAGGAGGAGGAGGAGGTGGGAGGTGGGCGACGCTAAACTGAGCTAAACACCGCAGTGGGTCCGAGCACAGGCCACCCTCGCTCATTAAACACTCATTAGCGCGTTTGCTTAGTTAGAATCCGGGGGTGGGGGGGGGGGGGGCAGGTCTCCTGGGCGCGGACGTTCCGGTTCACGTCACGCCATTGTTGTTACACAGGCGGTGGGCGCTCTTTTTAGCTAATCGGTAGGAAGAAGGGGGGGGGAGAGGCCGGCTTATCTGTTGGCTAACGTCCACCACGGCTAGCCAGCCAAAAGATAAGCGGCCTCTGGAGGACTCCCGTTGTTGACGTATGTCCCGTCAGGGGAACCCGGCGCTCATCACACACACACACACACACACACACGCTCTCGCATGCTCCGCCCACAGTGTGTGTGTGTCTGTGTGTGTGTGTGGTGTGGTGTGTGTGTGTGTGTGTGTGTGTGTGCAGGGAGAGATGGCCGTACTGTGATGTGCACATTCCGAGGGAGTTTTTGCTGGTGTGTTCCTTTCAGTGGACATGGCGCGTGAAACGAAAGGAATTATGAACAGAAACAGTGAGCTGATTGTCTTTTCCAAACTCCGCCCCCACCACCCCCCCCTCCCTCCCTCCTCTCTTTCCGGGACAGCTTTAGACATGAGGTCCAAAGTTAAAGGGTTTTCTACGGGGGTTAAACACTCACTGTCCTGCTTCAATATCATTCAAATCCCCACCCATCCCCCCATGGACACTACTGCATCACATCGACGTACATCCTTTCTTTCAATTGCAGCTTTTTATTGCTTATTTTGTATATTTTTGTATCTATATATTTTTTTTATGTTTTGCATTTTTCCAGAATTTCTATGTCACTAACTATCTGTTTAATGTTCAATGTTAGGCGTCAATTGCACAACAGCACATTCCTTGTTTGCGAGAACTAAGGCAATACAGCTGTTTCTGATTCCGATTCTGATATTGACCACATTAGCTCCCAGGGTGAATCACTGATGCGAGTTATGCCTTATTTGTCTTCTTCTACCACATTAGAAGTAATTATGAGACACGGGACATGAATGGAAAGATGCTGGTTTTGGAAAAAAAACATTGCAATTGGCCCAAGATTGTAAACGACATGGAAATAACAAAAAAAGGCAGATGATCAGAATGTAAATACAAGGAATGAGCCAGACGTGTGTTGAGACAGGTGTTTTCAAATCAAGTCCAAATGCCATGTTTGTGTGTGAGCCTACTGACCGATAATGAACCCACGCAAGCGTTCGACGTCGCTTGCATAATGCAGGAGTCATTAAAGTGTTATTAGCGCCGAGAATGAATAGGAGTTTATTTAACGATTAGAGCGACGACCCCATTATACAGTAAATCACGCCTTGAAGTTCCTCACGGCCGCACAGATATTCCCTTTTGTGCCGTGCAAAGTAACACGCACTCACTCACTGAATGTGTTTAGTTTAGCGGGTGTGTGTGTGTGTGTGTGTGTGTGTGTGTGTGTGTGTGTGTGTGTGGGGGGGAGTTGGGTGGGGGTGTTGTCTTGGGAGTTGGAACGGCAGTATACTGCTGGGGACTTGAGGATTGTTATTGTTGGCTGATTTTCATGCTCCTGTTGTTTTTTTTTACCGCATGAAAGTGGTCGGTGAGACACACACATTGAAAGAGCTGGTTTTGTGGTTTGCTTAATTGTGGCGTTGTGTGTGTGTGTGTGTGTGTGTGGGGGTGTAGGCATGGGCGTGTGTGTGTGTCTATGTGCGTGTGTGTTCAAGGGCGTGGGCGCGTGTGTGCGGGTGGGTGTGTGTTTGCGTGTGTGTGTGCGTGCGGCTGTGTGTGTGTCACACTCCTCTGTCTCCAAGTTTGTTTTCCGTGACGAAAGGATCATTTCTTGCCATGTGCTCGACAGACGGAGTGTGAATGACTTTATGTGTGTGTGTGTGTGTGTGTGTGTGTGTGTGTGTGTGTGTGTGCGTGCGTGTGGAGAGGTGTCCTGGTTCACCTCTGCTCTGCTGGCGGTTGACTATGCCCCCCAGGGTCCAACGGCGGTCAAGTCTCTTCAGGTGGGCTTTGCGTCTTTTAGTAACTGATCAGGATCAACCAATAGGGAGGGAGGAGGGGGGAAGGAGGAGGGGGGGGTGAGAGGAGGGGGGAAGGGAGGGGGGGGGAGGGTGGGCACACAAAAGTAAGAAGCACGAGTTAGTCAGCAAATCAAAAGGAATAGGAGCAATTATCACAGCAGTATAGCAGTTAGTTTGCAGTAGTCGTCGATACGCCGCAGAAGTGCAGTAAAACGGACATTCTTCGCTTCCATAATACTAGCACACCATGTACTTGTACCCTGAGTATTATGGTATACATACAGTACGCCCAAGCGCGTTCATGTTGATATCAGCCCATGTATAAATCTCTCTCTCTCTCTCTCTCTCTCTCTCTACCTCTCTCTCTCTCTCTCTCTCTCTCTCTCTCTCTCTCTCTCTCTCTCTCTCTCTCTCTCTCTCTCTCTCTCTCTCTCTCTCTCTCTCTCTCTCTCTCTCTCACTCTGTGTCTCTCTCTCTCTCTCTCTCTCTCTCTCTCTCTCTCTCTCCCTCTCTCTCTCTCTCTTCTTAATGATCACATTCCTCAGCAAACCAGATATTGTGATAGTTATTGGCTGAGGAGCATGCAGAGAGAGAGAGAGAGAGAGAGAGAGAGAGAGACTGAGAGAGAGAGAGAGACTGAGAGAGAGAGAGAGAGAGAGAGAAGAGAAGAACAAGAGAGAAGAGGCAGAGAGGCCATTTGATGTCAGCCGTTCAACCTTATGCCTTGTTCGGGAAGATTTGTGGATGGGAGCCCCGCACCGGGGCCGTGACGTGGATTACATACAGTACACACAGAAAAAGGAAATTAATCAAAACAAGTACATGTCAGCCATTGATTCAGCCATTGCTAAGACAGCTGAATGGAATTGCGTTCAGAGCTTTTCCTCGCGGGGACATTCACTGTTACAATACAGAGTGTTCAGTTTAGTTCATGAATTGACTTCAGTGTAATGTATTGCCGCATCATCGCAAAAGTGTAAAATGTAATCCCTTTATCTCATATTCTGTATTCCGCAATACCCTACTACCCGGTGCCTGTGTGTGTGTGTGTGTGTGTGTGTGTGTGTGTGTGTGTGTGTGTGTGTGTGTGTGTGTGTGTGTGTGTGCGTGTGTGTGTGTGTGTGTACATTAGTCAACCACACTCATATCTGGTTAGGTTGACTGTTTCCAAGCCTTTGGAAATAGTTGCTATTCTCTCCTAATCCAATATCAACTCTGCACACAGCAGCGAGAGGGGAGAAAGACAGAGAGAGAGAGAGAGACATTAGAGAGACATCTCTCTCTCCCTCCCTCGCCTCCATCTCTCTCCCTCCCTCGCCTCCATCTCTCTCTCCCTCCCTCGCCTCCATCTCTCTCTCCCTCCCTGAACCGCTCCCTCCTTCGCCTCCATCTCTCTCTCCCTCCCTGTGGTGCAGATGTGTGTGTGTGTGTGTGTGTGTGTGTGTGTGTGTGTGTGTACATTGTGTGTGTGTGATAAAGATAGTGTGCTCCGATGTGTGCACACACCAGGAGAGCAAGTCTAATGAGAAAATGGAAGGAACTGACAGTTAGAGAGAGAGAGAGGAGAGGGGGGGGCTAGATGTGTGTGTATGTTTAATTGTGAGAGCTCATTGTTGTTTCACTACTCCTGAACCATCAGAGAGTACTGAGCTTCCTTAGACTCAGAAGCGCATCAGTAGCGTACAAAGTGTGACGAGTGTACAAGTGTAGAAACGTCAGAAGCTCAGTAGTGTGAGTGGTGGTGTGGCAGTCGGGTAGAGAGGTGTGAAGTGTGTGTAGACGCTTGTGAACGCCAGCGGGCATCGTAGAACCCAGTAGTTTAGAGGGAAAACACGAGGATTGAGAATGGAGGCGGAGTAAAATGATCCGCCCCGGCGCCATCTGGATGAGCGCACATCCATCAGGCCGCTATGGGCAATGGCTGATGCTCCCTTTTCATTCGTTATTGGAGACCAACGGCTCAACGCACTATTAGTAGCACAGCTCTGTTTAGTCTGCTGCCCAAGGCTGTCACCACAGGAATGCTTGGCCAGTGATGTGTGTCGTGTGGTGTGTGTGTGTGTGTGTGTGATGTGTGTGTGTGTGTGTTGTGTGTGATTTGTGTGCTGTGGGTGTCGTGTGTGTGTGTGTGTGTGGATTGGAGATTTACATAGCTGGTGTGTGTGTGTGTGTGTGTGGTGTGTGGTTGGTGTGTTGTGTGTGTGTGTGGTTGTGTGCGCGTGTGGTGGTGTGTCGTGTGTCATCGCTGGTGTCACAGGCAGCTAGCGGCATGACGCATAGGAAACATGTGTAACCCTATAGGTCCACTAACACCACCACCATGACCACCATGTGGATGTTTCCAGTGGACGACAATCTATCGCAGACGGGAAAGCAGTCATGCTATGTGCTTGGGCATATTGCTGCACTATATACTGCTATATGTGTGTGTGATTGTGTGGCTGTGTGTGTGTGGTGTGTTGTCGCTGTGTGTGTCGTGTTGTGTGTGTGTGTGTGCAACATGCTATTGGATGCATGTGCGTATGATGTCTGTGTGTGTGTGGTGTATAGTCATTAAAGCAAGTGTTAGCTTCATGATTCCATATGTTTGCATCGCAGATGTGGAGTAATAATGTGTATAACACGGTGTGGCATGCAGCTGTTGAGTTTATGGGCTCGTGTGTATGTGTGTGTGTGTGTGTGGTGTGTCGTGTGTGTGTGTTGTCGGGTGTGTGTGTGTGTGTGTGTGGTGTGTGTGTGGCGTGATGTGCGTGCGTAGTGTGTGTGGTGTATATCTTGGGGCACAAAATTTCAGCCCCCAGATCAAATGCTGGAAAGAATATTGTCTGTGGACAAAAAAGTCATTTTTGCAGCCCTGTGGTGATGTGTGTGTGTATGTCCACACATGCAGTGCAGCAGAGTAGGAGGAGGTTATGACAAAACAAGCCTCCCTGTGTGGGATCAGCCTCCTGGGGAACATGTGGCAAAGTAGGCTTATGCTCTGTGCTGAGAGTCCACCCTCCCTGGGAACTGGGAACCATTTCACCATGCCTTGCTGTGCCCTGAGCTAGTACTGCGGCAGTGGCCAGGACATTTCTGGACTGGAAAAGCATGTGTAGGTAGTGGTGTGACTCTTGGTGTGCGTTCCTAGTTTGGATGGTTGTGTATGTGTGTGTGTGTGTGTGTGTGTTGTGTGTGTGTGTGTGCCTGTGTGTGTGTCTGTGTCTGTGTCCGTGTCCGTCTAGTTTCTGACCCCTGATTGTAAAGTGAGTGCATATCTGTGCAAGCTCCACAAACCTTCTCCAGTCCTGGAGGTCCCGAGATCCAAGTCATCCTTTGTTCCACTCTGGGAGTCCAGGTATGTGGCCGGCACCCAGCCCTGCTCCTCCACGGTGTTCACGAACCACCAGCCTGCCGACCAGAGAGAGAGAGAGAGGAAGGGAGGGAGGAGGATAAGAAGGTGGCCAAGGAAGAGCTTCTCACTTTTATGTAACCACTGAAAGGTGAACCAAAAAAAAAGTGTTTTAATGGGATTCAAAGAATCCACGCACATGGTCACAATCACACAGCATCAGCAGCAGCACCCAGCACCTATATTAAAAAAAACTGTGGAATTATATTTAAAAAGAACAGCTCCTTGTGCTGTAAAGACTGTAAATAGTGTGGATATTCAGAATCTTTGGTTATTTGTATTTGTTCTGTTGCACATTCCGCTGGGCATCGCCACTTTTTCCATTTCACTGCATATCCTGTACGTGTGTGTGACCATTAAAGTTCTTGAATCTTGAATCTTAAATCAGTGCAATGAATCATGACATGACATCATGCATTCTGGCCTCCTCCACGGGCAACACAATCCACTGCCGCAGCACCAGCAGCCAGGAGCCTTCCACCTACTTGGAGAGCTGCGGTCACGATGACTAACCCGGACCACACGCTGTGGAGTGCATGCTGGGGCGGTGGGCGTTGACTTTTCACTGTAGCTTCAGGTAAATAGTTTAGAAGGGCCTTTGATTAAGTTGACTGTTTAATGGCTTGACGTCGCGTACCGTGCTTTGGGGTTTAGTGGTGTGTTTCAAGGGGAGCTCTCTGAGGAACACAGTGAGGAAGGTGGTAGGTGGATGCTGGGGTTCAGCGGGAAAGCAGCGTTGGGCCGTACTGCGGGCGTGTCTTTGAGCAAGGCATGAGATACCTCACGACTGTGACTACAGAAAAGTTCTTGCTTCTTGACTCAACTTCATGCAGTCAGAATCGAGGTCTAATGAGAAGTTATTATTTACTGCTGCCCTTCGACACTTCAACAGAAGTGTAAAAAGACATCACAAACACCACACACACAAACTGACGACTTCAGGAGAGGACGAATGAGAAGGCAGACTCTGCGTCCTCATCGATCATGTGTTGATATCCAGTGTGTGTGTGTGTGTGTGTGTGTGTGTGTGTGTGTGTGTGGGTGGGTGGGTGCGCGCGCGTGTCTTCATTCAACGAGTCACACCCATCCATTCCGAAATGCGAGGCGTGCGTCAAAACATTCCTCCACACCATTTGGGATGGATGAGGCCTGTCGCCCTGGCCACCCACCACCACCACCCCCCACACCCACCCCACCACCACCCCCCTCAGGACCGCTACTGGCAGGGAGAGGCAGCTGTGTTGTTCCTTCCTCTCTTACGAGCCACCGCGTTCCCCGGGGGGGGGAGACCACTAGCAGACCAGACCAGACACGGAACACACACTCTGTCGACAGTAGGACAGGACGGATGGGTTTCACGGAGGACTCGGGACGGCTGAGACCTGGCAGCAGGGACCGGCAGGAGCTGCGGCGGTCCAGCCGGGACCGGGACTCGGGACGGCTGGCACCTGGCAGCCAGGGAGTAGGCAGGGACCCTGCCGGCCGGGCTCCAGCGCCGGGACCTGGGGATGGGCTGGCACTCAGAATGGCCACTTCTGCTCTTATCCCAGCTATTATGCAGGCTACCGAGCAATTATGAAACTTGTTTCAAGAAATGTAATTGTACAAACACATACTGGATATGCAGTGAAATTAAAAAGTGGCGATGCCCAGCGACTGCAACAGAATACAAAAATCACAAATATCACAATTGAAGGAAAAATGCTCCGGAATATCACACTATTTATTTACAGCCGGGACCAGGGACAGCTGGCACCTGGCAGCAGGGACTGGCAGGGAGCTGCGGCGGTCCAGCCGGGACCGTTGGACTCGGGGACGGCTGGCAGCCTGGCAGCAGGGACTTGGCAGGAGCTGCGGCGGTCTAGCCGGGACCCGGGGACTCGGGACGCGCTGGCACCCTGGCAGCAGGGACCTGGCCAGGAGCCTGCGGGCGGTCTAGCCGGGACCCGGGACTCCGGGACGGCTGAGCACCTGGCACGCAGGGAAGCCGGCAGGAGCTGCGCGCGGTCCCAGGCCCGGACCCGGGTACTCGGGACGGCTGCAGACCCTGGCAGCCGGGAGCCGGCAGGCACTGCTGCGGTGCAGGCCGGGACGGGAGAGGCCGCGGCGTATTTTCCAGCCGCGACTCGCGGGACGGCTCGGCACCAGGCAGCAGGCGAACCGGCAGGAAGCTGCGGCGGTCACACGCCGGGACCGGCGACCTCGGTGACGGACTGGCAACCCTTGGCAGCAGGGACCGCGGCAGGGCAGCTGCGGCGGCTCCTAGCCGGCGACTGGGACTCGGGACGGCTGGCACCTGGCAGCAGGGACCGGCAGGAGCTGCAGCGGTTCAGCCGGGACCGGGGATGGCTGGCACTCAGAATGGCACTTCTGCTCTTATCCCAGCTATTATGCAGGCTACCCAGCAATTACTGAAACTTGTTTCAAGAAATGTAATTGTACAAACACATACTGCGATATGCAGTGAAATAAAAAGTGGCGATGCCCAGCGACTGCAACAGAATACAAAAATCAACAAATATCACAATTGAAGGAAAATGCTCCGAATATCCACACTATTTATTTACAGCCGGACGCAGGGACAGCTGGCACCCTGGCAAGCAGGGACTGGCAGGAGCTGGCGGCGGTCCCAGCCGGGACCGGGACTCGGGACGGCCTGGCACCTGGCAGCAGGGAAGTGGCAGGAGCTGCGGCGGTCCAGCCGGCGACCGGGACCTCGGGCAACTGGCTGCCACCCTGGCAGGCAGGGAGTGGCAGGAGCTGCGGCGGTCCCAGCGGGACCGGGACTCGGGACGGCTGAGACCTGGCAGCAGGGACCGGCAGGAGCTGCGGCGGTCCAGCCGGGACCGGGACTCGGGACGGCTTGGCACCTGCGCAGCCAGGGACCGGCAGAGAGCTTGCGGCCGGTCCAGCCCCGGGACGCCGGCGAACTCCGGGACCGTGCTGACGACCTGGCAAGCCGGGACCGGCAGGAAACTGCTGCGCGTGCTAGCCCGGGACCGGGGAAGACGTGCTGCGGCGTTGGCAGCCGGGACTCGGGGAGGCTGGCACCTGGCAGCAGGGACTGGCAGGAGCTGCGGCGGTCCAGCCGGGACCGGGACTCGGGACGGCTGGCACCTGGCAGCAGGGACCGGCAGGAGCTGCGGCGGTCCAGCCGGGACCGGGACTCGGGACGGCTGGCACCTGGCAGCAGGGACCGGCAGGAGCTGCAGCGGTTCAGCCGGGACCGGGGATGGCTGGCACTCAGAATGGCACTTCTGCTCTTATCCCAGCTATTATGCAGGCTACCCAGCAATTATGAAACTTGTTTCAAGAAATGTAATTGTACAAACACATACTGGATATGCAGTGAAATTAAAAAGTGGCGATGCCCAGCGACTGCAACAGAATACAAAAATCAGGGACTGGCAGGAGCTGCGGCGGTCTAGCCGGGACCGGGACTCGGGACGGCTGGCACCTGGCAGCAGGGAGGCAGCAGGGACCGGGCCATAATCCAGCGGAGTATTGTATTTCTTGAGCGGAGAGCCTGGGAGGGACACCGCTCGCGTACGGTGGCCAACGCAGGGAGCTCTCTGTTTGTGCTCAGGGTTAGTCGTTGGCTGTTGGCTGGTTCGGTCCGGTGTGAGCTGTGGTGTGGTGTGGTGGGATCTGTGTGCGGGTGACGGTCGTTGGCATCCTGTTTAGAACTGGGCAGCAGGCGTATGGGGGTCAAGAGGAGCTGCTGCGTGCCGGTCTACCATGCGCGGGTGGAATGCGCCATTCAGGTCCCCCAGCCCCGCGGACCTCACTTGTGGCGGGCACCGCGCTGAGCATCGTTTGCGCCAGCGCTAGCGCGTGTATGTAGGTACATGAGCTGCGTAGCGGTCACTACAGCAGGGTACGGCCTTCGAGGACCGGGTGAATCTACTGGAGGCGCAATGCTGGTAGTGCACTGAGCAGCAGGTGGTAACAAGAAAAAATGGCTACCAGAGGCGAGGATGAGGCTAGCACAGGCGCGCGCCGGACTAGCCGGACCGCACAGCCGGGAGCTACGTCATTCTAGAGAGGTGTACGGAGCACTGGTCACAAGCGCGCAACTGCGCAGCAGTGTGACTCTTCTGTGTGTGCTCGATGGCAGACTGGAGGAGGACGGTGCCGGGGCTGACGAGGACAGCGGGGTGAACTCCTGGGTGACGGTACATGTGTTGTCAGCATGAAAAGGGTAAAACAGCTGGATGACTGTAATGTAATGTGTGTGAGAAAGTGATTCTCATACAAGGGAGATAGTATCTCTTTAGCAGTGTCAACATTAGATTGGTTTACTAGACTCTGAATGAACAGAGAAGCCCAAGCGAGTCATATTGACTGTTCACACGCAAGCCAGCCCCCTTCTGTACGCTATCCAGCTCCCTCCATAGCCTTATAAAGTCAGCACTATGAGCCATCCTGAGAGGCGATTCTATTAGCAAAAGGACAGTACAAACATTAACAAGTATTAGAACCTCAAATTGACACGTGAAAAATGCTGCACGTGAGAGGACTACGCCCACACGTATTGGTAGTTTGTTAGCGCTCAGGCTTGTGGCGTGATAGCTGTGTGGCATGCAGGGGTGGTGTAGGCGTGTCAGGGTAGTTGCGGCTGGTGTGCCGATGGCCTGGGGTGAAGCCTGTGTGTGGGACGTGGCTGGGTGATGGCTCGGTCTGGTGCTACCGCGTGATGGTCATGTGGGATGGGGGATCTGGGCGAGTAGACTCGCGGTGCCGTCGTACTCACTTGCCAGACACGCGAGTGAGTCCAAATTCACACACAAGCGGACACACTACGGCGACGCGCTAGGCACCCACACACACACACTCGCGACAGACAGAAGCCAGTGGGCAGGACGACTGCACGAGACGGCTCCACGCCGCGAGCACACCACACACAAGGTATACTGGACTCTGCACGAAGTAACGTCGCTTCGCACTAGAACTCTCGGAACAGGCAGGCACCGCAGGACCAACCTTCGGATGGCTTGAGGCATGGTGGCAGCGGACCAGTGAGGGAGGTAGGCGCTAAGCGGTGGCTGGATATGACACAGTCCCGATGCTCACACGGTCAGACTAA
>PIJE02000953.1:126585-129085 GCA_002895965.2 Coryphaenoides rupestris | reverse complement strand
GCTGAAATGTACAGCCAAAACACACTTTCACAGAAAGTACCCTGTATTTATGTCACATTTACCACCTCAATTTTGCCAATTTCCTGTCTGGGAAAACCAGTTCCTCCACATTTCTGGCTTTTATCCATGATCAGTGGTGATGAAATCCATTCAAAAGGTGGAAATGGAAAATTGTAAGCAGATAACATAGCTGTTCATGCAAATGACTTGTCCAGCTGGCCTTGTGGGCAGGCATTAGCCCACCACAAAGGATCCTGCTAGCAGTTCTGTGTCAGGGTCCTCCTGGCAGACACATTACACTTTTGAAGTTGAGGAAATATGAGAAGGTTTCTTTGTCTTTCTTCTTTTTGTCTAGCTGGGGGCGAGTCAGCAGAGCACACTGTTCTTTCTGAAATATGCTCATATTTTGCTAGATTTACCAAAAAGACACAATTTAGCATGGAAGTACAATTGTAGAATTGCCATTTCCGGGGTTCGGTAACTTACGAAACCCCTGAATACGTTGTATTAAAAAGTGTTAAAGAGTTATATAGCGTAACCACGTACTTGGGCTACGAAGTAGAACCCTAACCAACATGTGAACAAACCGTTAGCACCGTTATCACAGAACGCCATCCATCGGCAGGATGACCCAAACACTGGTACTCAGAGACCCTACTGGGCAGCCTGGTCTCATCTCCCGGCCGGGTCCACGCCACCCACCACCACAGCACCTCTGCGGCTCCACTCTCCCTGCATACAGATCCATATCCTCCAGCTGGCTCATTACTCTCCTCCAGGATCTCTCAGGCTCCCATGTCCAGAGGGGGAAGCGAGGCAAAGCGAAAGCAGGACACCGGCTGGCCACAGCCATACGCCCACCCCCCCCCCCCCCCCCGGCCTTCTTTAGTGTTCTTCATCCCTCTTGGAAGATTCCGGTGAGTTCACCTCCATGGCCCACCGTAAATCTCTCTTTACTCGATAGCTGCTCGTAACTCTGGGGGTGATCGTGCAGCACAGGCGCAAAATCAGTAGGGAAAGCTAAGCAAGCTGATCTGTGTGTGGCTGTTAGTGTTAGTGTGTGTGTGTGTGTGTGTGTGTGTGTGTGTGTGTGTGTGTGTGTGTGTGTGTGTGTGTGTGTGGTGTCTGTGTCCTGGCTGATCGATGCACTACAGATGAAACTATCCCATCACACTTCATTATATGGGCTTCAGATGCACACAACATGGCATCGAGTAGAAATATAGCCACAGACACACACACACACACACATTTTGCAAACAAAATGAATCTAAACCAAACGAAGCCAAAGAATAGTTGGCCATGTCGGCCCATGACCACAGAGAGGCTGGAGCTGCACTCACACAGTGTCAGTAACCTCTGCAGAATAACAGCCACGTCCTCTGGTGGATAACGCCGCCACTATAGCTTGTCCTGCATGAGACGCGGAGGAGGAGGAGGAGGAGGAGGAGACGCCATCTTTGACGTGGTCTGCAACTCCTTCGTCGCCGTGTGAACACCAGGACACCGAACGGCACCATGTGAGCGGAGAGAGCGCTGCAAGAGGGCCAATTGGTGTGCTCCGCTCCATGAGGCGTAAACGGGCTGGGAAATGTTCACCCAAAGGAAACACCGATGTTAACGATGTTGGAGAAGGTGCTAACTGCGGACCTGACAGACAGACGGACAAACAGACTGCAAGGGCTGCTGCTGCAGAGAACCTTGGAAGTGGTCGGGGGGGGATATTATTATACAAGCCCACAGATGTGTTTGCCTTGGCCTGGCCTTCCCGGTGATGCCGTCATCACGATCCTCATGCTCATCCTCATCCTCAACATCATCGTCCTCATCATCCACATTTGCATCACGGCCGCTGAGGTCTCCCAATGTCTGACCCAGTTAGAGGACTAAGTCATTAACATCTGGGCCGTGGTCTCTTCTTGACTTCTCTGACATGTGTTGCTAACCATTGTTGTGGACGTTTGGTGACGGATGGTCTCTGTGGTTCAGGCGTCCCTCACGTTGGAAAGAGACAATCTATCTGTCAGACGTCCCCTTTTATCTTTTAACAGCCTATTCTTTATTTCTATCCACTCAGTCCCCTGATATGATATTAGGCTTGTCACGTGTTTCCCGGAAAGCTTCATGAAGCTAATATGAATGATAATACGGGGTGACAGACACGTCCACAGACACAGCGTGAGTTGATATGAACACTTAGTGTTATCTAACTGATTTTCAAAGTCATGGCTGAATATTTAGTTGATTTCAACAATGTGAGACCTCAGACACAATAAAGAATGGATCAAACGAAAAGTAAAGAAAAGGGTTGTATTTCTCTGCAGCTATCCTTTCCATAATGTTGTCAAAACACTTTTAACAGTCGGAGTCTTTTAGAGGACGAACATTGACGCAATTGCCACAAGGGGTTATTTTACAGACGTTTCCTGGCTGTGTTCTGGATCTATTCTCTGACCCACTTAAAAAAGTTTGACCCAAAATTATGGGGAAATGGGGTCCA
>PIJE02000953.1:119085-124085 GCA_002895965.2 Coryphaenoides rupestris | reverse complement strand
TCGGAAGCCGAATCCTCCCCCTCTCCACCGAGGAGGAGGAGAGAATGGTTGAGAACGGCCCCCAAAAAGGGAAAAGAGTAGGGGGTGGGGGGGGGTGGAGTGAGCGGTATGCAGCAGGGCTATGAGCAGTTAGCAGCAGGGCTATGAGCAGTTAGCATCAAAGCTATAAGTAGTTAGCAGCAGGGCTATGAGCGGTGAGCAGCAGGGCTATGAGCGGTGAGCAGCAGGGCTATGAGCGGTGAGCAGCAGGGCTATGAGCGGTTAGCAGCAGGGCTATGAGCGGTTAGCAGCAGGGCTATGAGCGGTTAGCAGCAGACCTAGCAGGGTTATGAGCGGTAAGCGGCAGGGCTATGAGCGGTTTGCAGCCAAGCTAGCAGGGCTATGAGCGGCAAGCAGGAGGGCTAGCAGGGCTATGTGCATTTAGCAGCAGGGCTATGAGCGGTTATCAGCTGGGCTATTAGCGGTTAGCAACAGGGCTATAAGCAGTTCAGTTAGCAGCAGGACTGTTAGCGGTTAGCAACAGGGCTATAAGCAGTTCAGTTATCAGCAGGGCTAAGGGCTAAGTGACTGGGATAGTAGCAGGGCTATAGACAGTTGGATGGAAGGGAAGAGAGAGAGAGAGAGAGAGAGAGAGAGAGAGAGAGAGAGTCGATGGCCGCGTGTTGTTTTATTTGCCGCCGGGACGCGCAGGGCCCCCCCCCCTTTCATCTGGGCCGTACCACGCGGCTCTAGCGCTACCGCTAACGCTACCGCTAACGTTAACGATTTTCCCAGACTTTTTACGGCTTGGAGCGGCCTGTGAATGGCCCGCTGCGTCTTTCCGCGGTCCCGTTAGCCGGGGAAAACGGATGAGCCACATGTGCCAAATGATGCACCCCCTTATACAGTGGAATGTCTCGTCTTTTATAGACGACGCCGTGATCTTGCAGAAAATAGTTTGCAGTGTATTTATGTCCTTCTTTATTCATTTATTCATTCAAATATTAGATAGAAGTGGATGTTTAGATTTTGGATTATGTTGCAGGGGTGTAAAGTACTTGAGTAATTGTACTTCGTTACAATACTTAAGTACTCGAGTATTATTAGGTTTGTATACTTGTACTTTTACTCAATTACATTTCAGAGAAAAAAAACATACTTTTTACTCCTTACATTTAAAATGCAGACCTACAAAGTACAAAGTACAAATCTCGCAGGTCCAACAATTTTAATTAGTATATTTGTTTCTCTGGCCGAACTAACGTTAACGTTATTAATCCTGCGGCCGCACTTTATTTAAAAACAGCCAATCAAATCCCCATCAATGGAAGATGAACCCGCCCATACCCATGCTGATTGGTCCTTGTGCAAGACTAGACAGCGGGGATCTTTGATGAAACACCTGCTATCAGAAGAATAGACGGTCAGAGTGACAAGCTACAGAAGATGGCCTCAAACGATAGTACGAGTGATGAAGAGGACGAAACGGTCGGCGTGGACGGACAAGACGAGCACCCATGGCCTTGCAATAAAAAAAAGTTTTTACTTTTACTCTTTAGTACTTAAGTACATTTAAAAGTAGAAACTTTTTGACTTTTACTCAAGTGTGTTTTTAGCCAGATACTCTGACTTTTACTTGAGTAAGATTTTGAGACGGTACCCATACTTTCACTTAAGTATAATTTCTGGGTACTTTTTACACCCCTGTCGTTTGTTATTTTTCACTTACTATGTATGATACTCGTATGATACCTGAGTATTAAAATAGGGACATACAGTATAATAGGGACAGATAGATCCCGGATATTAAACGGGAACTTTTAATTTTCAACGTGCTTTGTTTCTCAATGTTGGTTTACCTTTCCTCGGCGCTGCCTGCACCCAGATCTCCGCAGATCTCGTCGGGCGCTTATCTTATCCGCCTCTCACCTCAACTACAACCACCACCACAGGACACGCGCTCACCAGAGACACACAGGAGCATCGGCAACAACTGCTGGGCGTTTCTCACACTGTATCCCTACTGCGGATAGATAATGGGGGAAAATTGGCTAAAGTTATCCTTTAAGCTGTTTTTATAGTGCCTCGCTGGAAGACATCATTTGTACAATTTTAACGATCCGCAATGAAATAAGGTCAGAGTTACAAATTACTTGCAGCTGTCTGTGCTCCTGAACCCAAAAGCAAGTTGAGTGGCCTAAATAACAATACAAAGAACATTACAAATACAAATAGCAGCAGGAGATATGCACTCCAAGGAACCTCAAAATAGCAGGCGGCCATGTCTGAAACATTACACATACGTTATGAGATGCTTGAATCAAACCACATGCTGTCATCGAAAAGGTTCAACCTAGACGAGCAATATAGAACACAGAGAGAGAGAGAGAGAGAGAGAGAGAGAGAGAGAGAGAGAGAGAGAGCGAGAGAGTCCAACCCCAATGCTTTCTTCTTCTGTTTCACATAAACATAGATCCAGCCTCCCTCTCCTCATTTCTGTGTCTCTCGCCCCCCCTCTCTCTCCCCATAGCACACTCATATGTTTCTATTTAGGGCCAGCAATGTCGTGGGCCGTGATTGGTCCCCCCGCCCCCGTCTCCCTCCCTCCCTCCCTCCCTCCCTCCATCGCCTCCCCCTGTCCTAACGGCTGCCTCCCCAAGCCAGCAGAGGGGAGGCCCTTTTCCCTCCTAACCGCACCGTTGATTTTCCACTGGGAAACTTCTGCGTTCTCCCGCTCTCTCTCTCTCTCTCTCTCTCTCTCTCTCTCTCTCTCTCTCTCTCTCTCTCTCTCTCTCTCTCTCTCTCTCTCTCTCTGTGTTCTATATTGCTCGTCTAGGTTGAACCGTTTCGATGACAGCATGTGGTTTGATTCAAGCATCTCATAACGTATGTGTAATGTTTCAGACATGGCCGCCTGCTATTTTGAGGTTCCTTGGAGTGCATATCTCCTGCTGCTATTTGTATTTGTAATGTTCTTTGTATTGTTATTTAGGCCACTCAACTTGCTTTTGGGTTCAGGAGCACAGACAGCTGCAAGTAATTTGTAACTCTGACCTTATTTCATTCGTTCGGGAGTGCGGATCGTTAAAATTGTACAAATGATGTCTTCCAGCGAGGCACTATAAAAACAGCTTAAAGGATAACTTTAGCCAATTTTCCCCCATTATCTATCCGCAGTAGGGATACAGTGTGAGAAACGCCCAGCAGTTGTTGCCGATGCTCCTGTGTGTCTCTGGTGAGCGCGTGTCCTGTGGTGGTGGTTGTAGTTGAGGTGAGAGGCGGATAAGATAAGCGCCCGATGAGATCTGGGGAGATCTGGGTGCAGGCAGCGCCGAGGAAAAGTAAACCAACATTGAGAAACAAAGCGGGTTGAAAATTAAAAGTTCCCGTTTAATATCCGGGATCTATTTGTCCCTATTATACTGTATATCCTTATTTTAATACTCACGTATCATACGACTGTTTAGTAAGTGAAATAACAAATAACAAACGGACCACAACTCCAAAATCTAAACATCCACTTCTATCTAATA
This sequence comes from Coryphaenoides rupestris, assembly GCA_002895965.2. Taxonomy (NCBI): domain Eukaryota; kingdom Metazoa; phylum Chordata; class Actinopteri; order Gadiformes; family Macrouridae; genus Coryphaenoides; species Coryphaenoides rupestris. The sequence continues at coordinate 120,573 of PIJE02000953.1, read as the reverse complement.
TTTGAATGAATAAATGAATAAAGAAGGACATAAATACACTGCAAACTATTTTCTGCAAGATCACGGCGTCGTCTATAAAAGACGAGACATTCCACTGTATAAGGGGGTGCATCATTTGGCACATGTGGCTCATCCGTTTTCCCCGGCTAACGGGACCGCGGAAAGACGCAGCGGGCCATTCACAGGCCGCTCCAAGCCGTAAAAAGTCTGGGAAAATCGTTAACGTTAGCGGTAGCGTTAGCGGTAGCGCTAGAGCCGCATGGTACGGCCCAGATGAAAGGGGGGGGGGCCCTGCGCGTCCCGGCGGCAAATAAAACAACACGCGGCCATCGACTGCGGCTGCCGGTATATCGCGGACAGTAACGATGTTTACGTGTCCATTAGCATCTCCACACAAACCCCCTGGAGAAGGACGCCTGCTGTGTTGTTTGTAGGAAGGAATCATCCACCACCGCTACCCCCCAACACCCCCACACCCCCACACCCCCAAACCCCCCTCACCTCCACCCAGCCAGCCCCGCCTTTGCTGCAATGAGCATTGCAGAGAAGCAAAAAAAAAAATTATCTGGATGCGGATTCTGCTAGGTCTGGTCTGCTAGGTCTGTTAGGACATTTAAAAAATTTAAATAACGGCGATGGAGTGAGATGGGAGAGAGGGTAGAGGCAAGAGTCACAATGAAATGCAACAGCATCATGCAGTCTCTGGCGGACGGACCGTAAGCCAATTAGAGCAGCCGGAGCTGTAGGGGATGAAGAAGAGGGTGCACACACAATACCCCCCCCCCCGCCCTATACCCCCCTATACCCCACCCCACCACCCTCGCCCTCATCCACGCTCCCCCAACCAGGATCCACGATGGTGGTAGCATATCGTGCACAGATAAGACATTGCTATTCCAAGCAGGCCCACGCCACTTCAAAAAACAAGATAAGACGTGTGGATGTCTGTGGACGGTCCAACTGGTCCAGGCGCGGTGGAGCGTGGGTGTCATGATGTTCACAGTGTGTCCAGCAGTGATATACTGACTTTATATTGTCTATATATATACAGTATATATATTTGAGTTTAGACCTCAGCTCACATCTTAGATGCCTCGGCCCCTCCAGTTTGGCTCCGATTGCAGCTAAATGCCTCCGAGGATGTCTGCTAAATGTAAACCAGATGGCAAATCTGACTTTTCGTTTTTTTTTCTTCCACAAAATCTGTGTTTTTCTTACGTCATTTGTTTTGCAATATATAAAGTAACACTTAGCTCATAACGACATTCGTAATATTTGATACAAAAGAGCATATCGGGAAAAATACTGTTTAGCTACTCATCAACGAGACTTTGACTCTAAAAGGCCAACTTCATTTTCAGTTGTTCCAGCATTCCAACCCACATTCTCACCCACAGTTCATTTTAGGGGCTAATTCACTCTGAAGGAAAGCAGAAGGTTCTCCCACTATCACCAAATTAAACCCTGGGGGGTCCGTCCCACCTCCAC
>PIJE02000953.1:109085-116585 GCA_002895965.2 Coryphaenoides rupestris | reverse complement strand
AAGTGGGCTTTGAAGCTCTCGACACCGGACTGATGCTTGCCTGCTTTGCATTAAACCCGCCACTACTCTGTTGGACCCCAGTGTTCTGCTTTGGAATGCAATGCCGACTGACCCGGTCCAGCCAAGAGAACCCTAAGAGGCGCCCAGTAGGTATTAAGAGTGTCATTTCACCCGGTAACAGCCAGAACCTTACTACTGCGGATACTCGGTTCATAATTAAAATGCTCATATTTCACTTACATCTACTTTACAATCGAACAACAACAGTTGAACCGCTTTTCATTGAACTGCTACCACCACCACCCTTCCCATACATTTACATTTACATTTACATTTAGGGCATTTGGCAGATGCTTTTATCCAAAGCAACGTCATAATTGTCAAGGTTAATAGAACGAGTTTCATAATTGCTAGGCAGCCTGCATAATCGCGGGGATAAGAGCAGAAGTACCATTCTGAGTGCATTACCAACATCTAAGAACATACAATATGTTAGACAATGTACAATTAATAATGCCAAGACGTACAAACACGCAAGTCAGTGCTAGGGCATACAACGGCATCATAATGGTCGTGGTTACTGCAACAGGCATTCATTCCACTATCATGGCAACAGGTCAACTTTTGGGAATGCTGTAAGCTCAACGCTGAGTGTCACGCTTTGATCGGACGTTTTTATTTTGTTTTCGCAGTGTGTGTGTGTGTGCGTTAAGGGGCATACTTTATGTTAACTGCTGGCTGACAGCATTATCGGCCCTCGGTTGTCCCGTATCCGGTCGTAGATATACACCGGTATCCACAAGATGTTGTTCCATGCTGTGTTTTCATTACAAAGAGAACTTAACGGTTCGTGTTTTACAACAGAAAAACATCTGAAAAGATCTCAAAGAGCATCAAGTTCAACGTATCCATAGTGGCTGTTTTTACATGTGTTTTTATTACTTTGACACATGTTCTTGTTCATTTATTTCATGAGCTTATGTTTCTATGTTTCATGGTGACACCCGGGCCCTACAGCCATACGTCCCTCTGCAGTGCAGGCCCTCCACCCAAACCTCCACCCTGGACCACCTCCCTGCTGTCCTCCCACTGGTGCCTACGCCTTACTCCACCCAAGCCTCACCCCTGCCCCAGCCAACCCCAACACTAACCCCCTCCTTACATCAACCTCTGGGGAACAATGAGCCAATCCAGACCCACTTATACAATCTGAGAACTACGCTATTAATATACCATGAGGTTAATACACACACACACACACACACACACACAACTTTTATTACATACTTTTATTTTTTATTTGTGGGGTTCGGTTTCAACAGCGAAGCTATTCTGGATGAAGATGAAGCCATCCTCTCAAACACACACACACACACACACACACACACACACACACACACACACACACAGACACACACACACGTGCATATACACTGCACACGCACAGCCGTACACACATTCTGCGCTCACACATACACACCAACACAAACCCAGCCTCACACACACAAACAACCTGCACACACACATACATACACACACACCCTGCAAACACACACATACACACACACACACACACACACACACACACACACACACACACACACACACACATACACATAGCCGTACACACATCATGCGCACACACATACAAACACCCTGCACACCACCCTGTGCACACACACACCACACATACATACACACACACACACCACACAAACACGCTACACACACACCCTGCAAACCACAACATCACACACACACACACAACACACACACACACACATAGCCGTACAACATCATGGCGCACCACACATACAACACACACACACACACACAGACCACACACATACACACAGACCCTACACAGACCCTGCACACACCCTGTGCACACACACACACACACACACACACACACACACACACACACACACACACTCATACCCCCACCACCCACCAATGCACAACCGGGGCTCTGTCCTCCTGTCATGTGTGATGATGGAGATGATAAAAGGCCCGGTCCCCCTCTGTCCGTAACCCCCAGGGCCCCGGCTCCGCTCCGCTCGGGGGGAGGATTGATGTCGGCCCCGGGGGGGAGGGGGCGGGGCTGCGTCGGCTGGCCCCCGGGGGTCACACGGGGTCAAACTGGTACGCTCCCCCTGTCAGCCCTGTGTGCCATTACAACCTCCAGCAGATCCCCGGGCCTGGCCCTCAACATCTGATAGGTATTAAAGCCCCCCGTCCTACAAACACGTCACCCCCCCCCACCGTCCATGGCCTGAGTCTCTTGTTCACACCCATGTACACGCACGCGCGCACACACACACGCGCACACACGCACACACACACACACACACACACACACACACACACACACACACACGTCCCCCTTTCAGTAAGAGCAAGCGTTTAGACAAATGGGAACACGTTATTATTTCACATAAGTGTGTGTTTATGTCAAGGCCAAGAACATGAACGTTATATATGTTCCACCTCCACCCACACACACCCACACACACATGCGCGGATCCCAATATACATACATGCCTTCCACAGACCAAATACTTAGTATTATATGGGAGCACATTATTTCCCACTAAAGTGCATTTTTCTCCCAAGACCTTTAAAAGTACGCAAAAATATACCACACACACACACACACACGCACACAGACTCACACGCACAGACTTTAATTCGTCTTGGCTTTAGGTGACCAGTCCACCCCTAGCGTTCCCTGTAGCCGTGGTTCATTCTCCCAGAGTCAGCAGCCCAACCATCTTTAACCCCGCTCCGCAATTAAGTCCGCAGCCAGCCGGGGTGAAAAATGGCTTTTCTTAAGTCCGCCTTCCTGGGGTTTGGAACAGGAGGGGATAATCAGCCATCTGCCGTGTTGTTCTGAGGACTTAGGATTGTCTTCTTGAGCATCCCCCCCCCGCCACCCCACCATCATCATCATCATCATCATTATTGTCATCAACCACATAAACCACAACCGACCAACACACACACACACACACAAAAACCTAATATTCATAATATTCATACCATACGCTCACCAACACACACATATACTGTATATATTACACAGACAGTAAGTATTATAAACTAGGTGTCATTTACACTGCATGGGACGCTGGGGTCAGGTTTCCCGCACTTTTGGAAACGGCCGTTTTGGTCCACATCACTTTTTGAAAGCATACTTTGTCCCAAAAAATGTGATCGGTTTCGGCTGAGGTTTATTTGCACGAGAAGAAAACATACAATGCAACGTAAATATAGAAGAAAGAAATGTGCGTTGTCCACAAAAAAGTAACAAAGCAACAACAACAAAAAGAACCCTGCCCTAACCTATTTTCTCCCCTCGCCATAATGATCCACCCTGACCTCATATCTAACTCACCATTACACAGCCGAAAATAGCATATTTGAAGACAATGTTTGAAAAATGTTTCTTCATCTGGGGCCGTGACGCCCTCACCACTTTTGAGCACACGGTAACACCCTTGTACACGGATCTACCCCTCTCTCTGCTCTATATACATATTATACATACATATATACATACATATTTACATACATATTATACCAACAGAGCAGAGCCCGGCACACATGGCTGGCAATGCTTGCACGGTGTCCAGAAATGCATATATCAATGTCATATATCTCTATTTTAGTTGGATGCACTTTTTAACCATCTGTTTTAAACTGAATAACTTGAGACATCCATGTTTAATGCCATGTCGCGTACATATGCGCATAATATACCCATACACATCCAATAAACATTTATAGATTAGATTAGATTCAACTGTATTGTCATTGTACAGGGTACAGGTACAAATCCAATGAAATGCCGTTAGCATCTGACCAGAAGTGCAAAATATACTATATTATATACAGAGAGTGCAATCCAGAAAGTACTACAGGAGGGTATAATATAGGATAATAATGCTAATAACACTAATACCGTATTTTCCGGACTATAAAGCGCACCGGATTATAAGGCGCACTGTCAATGAACGGGTCTATTTTCATACATAAGGCGCACCGGATTAGAGCCCTGCAATGGAGCCCGAGGCCCGGGGGGCCCGAAAGCCCGACAGCCCGAGGGTCGGGCCTCGGGCCAATTATCCCATCATTAGCTCGGATGCGGGCCGGGCTCGGGCTTTTTTTTCTCTCTCTCTCAATTAAATTAAATTAAATTCAAAGAGGCTTTATTACCAGCAGCAGCAGCAGTGAGCGTGCGTTCAGCGCCGCTGGAAGAGTAATAGAGGAGAGGAGGACTGGACTCGCCCCTGAAACCGTGGATGCGATTCTTTTCCTTCATGATGCAATGTGACTTAAAAAGACATGTTGCCATGTTAAGCGGCTGACTGTTTTTGTGTGATTGGACGTTTTTTTATTATTATCATGGGCGTAGAATTTAGTGGGGACGCTGGGGACATGTCCCCACCAATATCCACACCTCACGGTTGCGTAATTGCGCATCCTTGACGCAATATCTGTGATGTCCCCGCCAATGTCCAAAACAAAAATACGCCCTTGATTATTATTATTCTTGGAATTACCTGTTTGTGAATTTTATTTTAGTCAAGGCTTACTCGGGTAAGACAAGCTGTTTTCTCTGTTAATAATAGCGTAACTGTTTCTCCGCACTTCCGTGTGCTTATTGTTCCAATGGTTTTTATAGGCTACGTTTAATAATAAACACTGATTTACGCTTTAACTGTTGAGTTGTTTTTTGTAGCCTATTCACTGGGATATAATTTGTAGTAGCCTATTCAACATTGATCTGATATGTAGCGAATGGATCAACTGTTAATCGCCGCGCAGCTGCTCGTCACTCACTTCAGAAAATAAAAATAATTATTTAACTGCCTACAAAATGCTTCAAACATTTTCCTAAAATAACTTAAAATTGAAATGAAACTAAATATAACCACTTATGCCATTTAAAGTGCTCAAATAAGATCGGAAGTCTATAACTAGACTTGTCGCATCTGGGCAACAAGTCTAGTTTGCGACATCTCAGGCTTAATTCGGGCCTGAGAGTTCTAATAATGTGGCGGGCCGGGCCGGGCTGGGGCCTCACTCTCTCGGGCCAGGGCCGGGCTAGGGCCTACTTTCCAGGCCCGCGCAGTCCTCACCGCGGTAGCCGTAATGCGCCGACAATCCATCAAGTATTACGCCGCGGTAGCCGTAATGCGCCGACAATCCATCAAGCGGTGCGGCTTGACAGATTTTTGAGCGCCGTGTACCACATAAAATCGGTTCGAGGTTAATACATAAGGCGCACCGGATTATAAGGCGCACTGTCGATTTTTGAGAAAATTACAGGATTTTAAGTGCGCCTTATAGTCCGAAAAATACGGTAATCTAATCTGATCCAATCATCCATCCAATCAATCCATTGTGATCCAAATTTATAATAAACTAATCTAATCTAAACTAATATAATCCACTCTAGTATAATCCATTCTAATCTAATCCATCCAACGTTCTTTAACCCTTTAATCCAATCCAAATCCAAGACAATATTTTCCTCATCTAATGTAATCTAATCTGATCCAATACAATCTAATTGATTGTGGTCCAAATCTAATCCATTCTAATCTAATGTAATATAATACAATGAATTCTAATCTAATCAATTCTAATGTAATGTAATATAATATAATGAATTCTAATCTAATCCATTCTCATCGAATCGAACCTAATTTAATCAAATCCAATCCAAGACAATATAAAACTAATAAAATGGCGTAAAACAGTTGAAAAAACAAATACATTACATCAATTACAACAATGATTGAGGGCGGGTCACAGATTAAAAGCAGATCTAAATAGTCTAATCTGTTATAATCTAATCTAGTCTAATCAATTGTAATCTGTACAGTACCTTCTCTCCTTTGGATCCCTCGTTTCCGGATGTTCCTTGGAGACCACGGGGACCAGCAGGACCCTTTTAACCAAGAAAAATGACTTCAAAACTATCCCAAAAAGTATCCCTTGGTACAAGAAATGTATTTAAATAAAACAAATGAACAACTTACAACTTTTCCATCCTCTCCTGGATCACCCTAAATGGGGTTAATGTAGTGTAAATAAATAAATAAAACATAAAATGTAACACAGAAACAATATTGTTCAACAAAGTCTTGACACAACACACCATTTTAGTTTATTAATCTGTAATCTTTTTAGTTTCAATCCACCTCTCAAATGTATCTCTGTGGTTCTTCAAATGTTTTAATCTTAGTCACTTTTTTATTTAACCCTTTTAACTTTACACTTGTTCTTGATGTTTGGTTTCCCTTGTTAAGCACTGTGTTTCGCAGTTTTGTCTGAAAATTAAATGTAATTAAATGATTAATTGATTCCTGTACTCACAGGCTCCCCATCAGACCCCTTGGTTCCTATGGGGCCCTGCAACCCTGGGGGCCCCCTCGGTCCTGGGGTTCCAGCCACCTGTTGGACCACGGATCCGTCTCCCAGCCGCACCACCTGTGCAGCAGGCCCTGGGGGGCCGGCGGGCCCTGGAGGGCCTGCAGGGCCGCGGTCACCCTTGTTACCGGGGTAACCGATTCCAGAACTTCCCTGAGTGGAAGCAAAACATCAGTTAATTCTATAATCTCTCTGTATATACTGTATATAATATATACAAATATATAAATAACTGCTAAATGTACATGTAAAAGTGTTATTTAGACCGGCACATACCTTTGAGCCTTTGTCCCCCTAAAATGAGAAAGATACAATAATATAAATCTAAAATCTAAATTCTGAAAGATTAATATAAATGCTAATATAGATAATAATGACGTTTGAATTCCAGCACAATACTCTATTTCATTCTGACTATTGGCTACAAACATGGTAGTGCTGGGCTACCTTATCTCCTCGACCCCCAGCCTGTGAGGTGGAACCCTGTGAGGAGCCAGAGTCTCCCTTTGGCCCCACGGGGCCTTGGTCCCCTGTGTTGCCTTTATCTCCCTTACTGCCCCTCTCGCCCTTCACCCCCGGTTGACCTGCGTAGCGTGGTTTAAGTCAAAGAAGTAAAAATGAGAAGAGCACTAAATTACATGATCAAAAAATCAAAACACAAAATAACACCAAAATAAAATGTTGAAAAGAAATTAAGTACAAAAAAGACCAATCTTTTATATAATTTAGCTTTCATATGGATGGATCGTTTAAAATGATGGAGTAAATCAATACTTCACCTAACTTAGAAATTACATTTATTACATTTCTTTTTTAGAAATTACATTTCTCAGGAAGATGAATCTTGGATATGACATAAAGCATCCTGTAGATGGCGACATAACATCATATCTACAACTATCCTGCAACCACATAATAATTCAGCTTGTGTGAAAGCAACCCTTACCTTTTTTCTCACGCAGCAACAGTGAAAAAAACCACCACCACATCCAGGGGCCACTCTACAACCCCAGCTTCCCCACACTCAGGCTTGCCTCCCTGGGCAACACTTTAGCAAAG
>PIJE02000953.1:105000-109075 GCA_002895965.2 Coryphaenoides rupestris | reverse complement strand
CCCAAGTCCAAATAGCACATGTAAGACTGATGGGCAAACTCCATGCCCCCCCAACAACCCTGCAAGGGTTTAAGAGCTGGTCCACTGTTCCACGGGCAGCGACGGAAATCCGGATTGTTCCTCTGAAGACAAATCGGGCGGAGCCCTCCCTTTCCAGCACCTGGAATAAACTTTCCCGGGGAGGCTGAGGCAGTGTGATACCCGATAGTTTGGACCACACCCTCTCGGCCCCTTTTTTGGAAATGAGGACCACCACTCAGTCCTGCCATTCCACAGGTATGTCCCCTCCCCTGACCTCCAATGCTACATTGACTTAGAGCGTGTCAGCCCACGCCAGCCCCGAAAGTCCAGAAGCCTTTTCAGCGTCTCAGGGCGCAATCTCATCTAAACTGACGCCGTTGCCACTGAAAAGACTTTTTGACTACTTCAGTGACCTCTACCAAGGATATGGGTGAGGCTTCCCCCGAGTCTTCAGACTCTGCCTCTTCCACAGAGGACGTACTGGTGTGGTTGGTTTTGTTCGGGTTCAGGAAGCTCCTCAAAGTGTTCTTTCCCACCCGAGCAATATCCTCAGTCTGGGGGTCAGCAGTTCTCCTCCCGACTGAGCAACAGCCTGAGCCAAGCCCTGCTTTCCCTTCCCCTGAGGTCGCGGACTAGTTTGCCAGAACTGTCTTGTTAGGCCAACACCGAAAGTCCTGCTCCATGCCTCTCGAACTCCTCCCAGCAGACCCGGGTTTTTTGCTTTAGCGACTGCTGAAGCTGCTGTCCTTTTGCTCAGAAGGCCTATGACCGTGTCCCCCGGGGAATCATGTGGGGGGTACTACGGGAGTATGGGGTACCGGGGCCGTTGGTACGTGCCATTCGGTCCTTGTACGAACAAAGTGCGAGCTGCGTCCGTATTCTCGGCACAAAGTCAAGCACGTTCTCAGTGGGTGTTGGACTCCACCAAGGTTGTCCCTTGTCACCGATCTTCATGGACAGAATCTCAAGGCGCAGCCGAGGTGAGGAAAGTGTCCGGTTTGGGGACCTCAGAATTGCATCTCTGCTCTTTGCAGATGATGTGGTTCTGTTGGCTACATCAGACCGTGACCTCCAGCATGCACTGGGGCGGTTTGCAGCCGAGTGTGAAGCGGTCGGGATGAGAGTCAGCACCTCCAAGTCTGAGGCCATGGTTCTCTGCCGGAAAACGGTGGAGTGTTCCCTCCGGGTTGGGAATGAGTTGCTGCCTCAAGCGAAGGAGTTCAAGTATCTCGGGGTCTTGTTCACGAGTGAGGGCAAAATGGAGCGGGAGATGGACAGACGGATTGGTGCAGCGTCTGCAGTAATGCGGGCGCTGTACCGGTCCGTTGTGGTGAAGAGGGAGCTGAGCCGGAAGGCGAAGCTCTCGATTTACAGGTCCATCTACGTTCCAACCCTCACCTATGGTCACGAGCTTTGGGTAGTGACCGAAAGAATGAGATCGCGGATACAAGCGGCCGAAATGAGTTTCCTCCGCAGGGTGGCTGGGCTCAGCCTTAGAGATAGAGTGAGGAGCTCAGACATCCGGAGGGAGCTCGGAGTAGAGCCGCTGCTCCTCCGTGATGAAAGGAGTCAGCTGAGATGGTTCGGGCATCTGATTAGGATGTCCCCCGGGTGCCTCCCTTTAGAGGTTTTCCGGGCACGTCCAACTGGGAGGAGACCCCGGGGCAGACCCAGAACCCGCTGGAGAGATTATATATCTCATCTGGCCTGGGAACGTCTCGGGATCCCCCAGGAGGAACTAGAGAGTGTGGCTGGGGAGAAGGAAGCCTGGGGGGCCCTGCTTAGCCAGCTGCCACCGCGACCCGGCCCCGGATAAGCGGACGGAAATGGATGGATGGATGGAGGTTTATATTCATTTAGATTGAAAAAGAACCCCATAATAGACATAAGATAGACATAAGAGGTAGTCTAACTAGAGTTTTTCCACATCCACCATAAAGGGGATCGCTCTGGGGGATGACAGTAATGGTCAGGGCTCTACAGCACAGACTCTACAGCACAGTAAGTCACCTGTTTGAAAAAAAGAGACTAAATACACACTGCCTGCTGTTTGTAAGCAGCGATTTTCCAAATCAGATCACGGTATGGGGATACAGGTATTCTTTATCGGGTAACAACTGACTGACTCATGACTGACTGAATTTGAGCCATTTGAGCCAGAATGGCTCAATTGAGCCACAAAAAAAAACTAACACAAATTTGTATTCCTTCAAATTCCAAGAAAGAAGCATTTCAAATGGTTATACTTAACGACATAATGTGAAAAACGACCTGGAAAGTATTCTGCAAGCCTCTATGTTTGGCCTTTTGTCCTTTTCCACAAGCTATTTCCTGCACTATCTTGTTAATAAGTCATTCATGTGGCAACGCTAATAGTTTCCGACAGTTCATCAGACATCCTACTGTTTACAGACAGTGGGGAAATCAGAGTCACGTGTGCCAATGCTCTCGCTAAGCAGCTATAGTGTATTCAATGCTCCGGGCAGCTGTAAACATTATAACATTATAATTCTTATACAGGCAAGAGAGGTATTTCACAGTCACTAACCGATAAAAAAAACGCCTAAAATCAACCAAGTGAGTTGTTTAACGATTGCTTTTTGCCAAGTCAATTCACATGGTCTCCATCTGCCCTTTAAGAATATTCCAGCTCATTCCTTAAAGCTCTGCTATCGCAGGTTTCTACGTTAATTATCTTGTGGTACGATGTGTGGCATTCCCGTCAAACAGTCAGTCCATGCTTTCTATATAAAAAAAACCTGGAAATTAGAAACTGTATCAGGAGTTTTTAAAGCAAATACACTCACCTCCGAGAGCCTCTCTGACCCAGACCAACATGACTGTCCTACCTCAACCAATATCACTTGAGTAAAAAGACATGGGACAAAAAGCACTGTAACTTCAGAGCACAAGAGTTCTTTCAAATCATAGAACAACACTTTGGTCCCCCTGGGATGTGTCTGTGTGTGTGTGTGTGTGTGTCTGTGTCAGTGATAGTGTAGTTCCTAGACTGCCAGAAATACCATTCCACCCCAACCCCACCCTAGACAGTGTGATGTAATAAACAGTCACGTCCACACCGGCTGCTCTGTGAAACCCAGTCCTGGGCAGTGGTCCCGCGGTCGTGTCGGACCGAACCCTTCGGCCGACCCAGTGTACACACGGGTACTCTAATCATCATAACCGCCCGGCAGACACACACACACACACACACACACACACAGAGGTAGGGGGTGGGGGGAGGTCCGAGGTTTCGCATCATCATCACATGTCACACGCCTCCTCCCACTGCCCCTCCCACCCACCACGCATCAACGGCCAACCAACGATAAATAAGAAATAATGATAATTATAAAGCATGCAGAGAAGTGTAGTGAAGTCGAGCCACAAGTTAAGGATGAGGGGGGGGGGAGGCGGGGATGGGGAGGGGGGGTGAGGAAGCAGGTGAGTAAAGGGGGAATATATTGCAGGGGGGTGGGGGGGGGGTGGTGGGAGATAGAAATAGGAAAGGGTGGTCTTACCTGACTTGCGCTTGGAGCCATAGTCCCTGAGGGAGAAGCAACACACGAGAGACATGGTCAGTGACAGCAGCAGGGCCGCGCCACGTCAACGCCGCAGATCAAGCTAGCCAACGACGACGACGATGACACCACCGCCGGCCTGGGAACGCCCCCCCGCGCCTTTCCCCACCCCCGCACCCACCCGCACTCTTGACCAGCGGTTAGCATCCGACACACACACACACACACACACACCATGGACACACAGACAGACACACACAGATGCACACACTGACTCGGACAGCAAGCAAAGTCACGCCATCAGTCCGAACCGATACAAGTGTCCGAGGGAGTGTGTGTGATGGAACGAGGGAGAGAGAGAAAGGGAGAGAGAGAGAGAGAGAGAGAGAGAGAGAGGAGGAGGGAAGGAGGGAAGGAGGGGGGTTGTCAAAGGATGAAGATGGCCAGCTGCCAAGCGCTCCCTTCAACAGACACAAATTAGTCATGTGACTATAAGCGGCATCACCACCATTCTCCTCCCCCTCCTCCTCCTC
>PIJE02000953.1:87500-100000 GCA_002895965.2 Coryphaenoides rupestris | reverse complement strand
CTGTAGCAAACTCCCAGGGCGGTGGCCTGCTAAACTCTTCCTGCTGTGCTCAGTTTGCAAGCCAAACACAACCTCGGAGCTCCATAAACAAGTCCTAATCACGGGGGCCGCGGGGGGGGGGGGGGGGGGGGGGGCGTGTTTTCCCGGCCCGACAAGCGTCGGACTCGAACTCACGGTCCGTAGCAAATCGCTCACGGATGAGCGCGGACGCAAATGAGATCGGCACGGCTTCGGTGTTTTTATGCCACTTGATGGATCGCGGCGCGCGCCTGCGTCACAGGACAGGACGCGCGCGTCGACGTAACGCCGCGCTAATCTCGACAAGAAAAATCGACGGCGGGGTCAATGCGGATACTAATGTTGCGCTGCCGTCGCGGTCAACATAAAGGTTGCCCACGGGCTACATGAACCGCAACGTAAAAGGAGGCTCTCTTACGCTGTATGAATATACTGCAATGCAGGACTACACGACCCTTACAGGAACATAGCTGTACAGTTCGGCGAGCTAGCTGAACTGTTACCTAACACAGCCGGCATACTAGGTTGATATTCAGCAAGTGTGTAAAACTGTAAAAAAAAACAACCTGTATATCATTAACAAACATGTAGTACCACTTTAAGACCCGGGTAAGGGGGGGGGGGGGTGGGTTGGCTATTTTTGGTTGTATGGCTTTCTTTTTTTTGTTATTTTTTCGTAGCAGGGTTTTGAACGCATCTGCAAAGCATTAGGCCACAAATGCAGCGGTGGGATGGGGTGGGGGGTGGTGGGTGGGGGGGGTGCCGAAAGAGGTGGGAGGAGCTAAGAATAGGTGCATGGGAGAAGGGGGGTGGCGGTGGTGAAGAATAAGCGACAATGTAGTTCTGGGTTGAAACGGTGTTCCTGCTTGGAGGCTGCTGCAAAACAAGTGCTTTTGTGGATGAGAGAGAGAGAGAGAGAGAGAGAGAGAGAGAGAGAGAGAGAGAGCAGGTAGAGAGGTAGAGAGCAGGAATGCATTCGGAAGATGTATGTGTAGAATATGAAGGTCATTCTTCTGTTTGCTGTCTAGCTTTAATATTAATGGTTATACGTTATATGTTGTATGTTTTGTCCTGTTTAGTGTGTACGATGTGGTGTGTTTGTAACGTAACGTAAGTGTAAATCTAGCCGTAGAATAACCTGTAAATGTTTAGTGGGCCGTTTAGTGCGCAGCGGTCAACGTGCAAACCTCCTTAAGCATCCATGAATGCTAACCGAAAATGTCAGAGACGCTGAGCGGGCCATTTGCCAGCCGCCCCCCCCGCCCCCCCCTACACCTACACCCCCCCCCCCCCCCCACCACTGCCCACCTGGGGAAACATTCCTGGCAGCGTTCCGGGTGGATGAATAGTGTGATCAAACGGCTTGAGAATTGCTCAGGTTAAGCACACTTCATTATCAGTAAACGTTCCTGCTAATGTTACAGGCAGGGGTTTGTGTGTGAACCTAGCAGGGGGGACGGGGGGACGGGGGGACGGGGGGGGGGCGGGGGGGTCTAGCCTATATGTAGCATTAGTGGTCCATAAAAAAAGAGTTTGGAGATTCATAGAGAGTTCATGTGATCTGGTTGGACGCTGGGCGTTCACCTCTGTGAACACGGGCTATTTCCTGGATAACATACATGACACCTGACCGGGGTTCGGTTTTCAGGCTCGATGTGCGAAAACAAGAGTTTGCCGCGGTGTGGGGGGACTGCAGCGTGGTAGATATCGGTCCGGAGAATTTCTAGCCGGTTTGGTACATTAAAACAATAAATAATGCTAAGAGCCCGAGCCACCCAGATGCTCTCTGTTTATCCTGTCAAATAAATCTCAGAGATAACGTTAACGCTGCGAGCCATGAATGCAATGGTAAGGCACCGTTTGAAAGGGTAGTAAATTATGAATATCACTGCACATGACACAGTGTGCAGTCGGCCGTTGTGTAGTGCAGTGCTCCTTGAAGTATGCTGTTTTGTTTCAAATATTCCTTTTAAAAGATGACAGAATATAACAAATTCAATCTGTACTAGTATAACCTTCTGTATCAAGAAGACCTCTCAGAGCTAGTTTGCAAAGTAAAACTCCCTCGATCGCGGTGCAAACGTGTTCCTCCATTTCTATCGGTCTTTTATAGCCTAGATCCATCCCTATACACCCCTCCCCACCACCTGCAACCCGACCAGGCTGATCTCCTGCAGACACCGACTCTGCAGACACCCTGAGCATCTGCCCCCGCCCCACCTCCCCGCCCCCCCCCCCCCAACCCGACCGTGTGGTTTGTGACTTATCCCCATTAATAATTCTGCTACTCTCTCTCTCCCCTTCTCTCTCCTCTTCTCTCCTCTCTCTCTCATCGTTCTCTCTCTTCTCATCTCTCTCTTTCTCTCTCTCCTCTCCTCCTCCCGGCGTCGCTCCCTCGCCCTCCCTCCCTCTCCCGGGGAATAACCATGATTATGTTGACCTTTTCCCACCAACCTCTTGTGCAGCAGCAGAGAGAGACAGAGAGAGAGGGAGATAAACGGAGCCGTACGAGACCAGGACAGAGAGAGGGAGAACACGAGAGAGAGAGAGACGGGACGGAGAAGAGAGAGGAGGAGAGAGAAGAGATGAGAGAGAGAGGCATATGCGGGGGTCTTGATGACTGCACAGAACAGCCGTATGCCAGAGCGTGGTGTTTAAAGCGGCCCCTCCGCTCATCATCAACCACATCAGCCACACTGCGTGCATATTAACAAGGCTGATGTGTTGTTGCAGGAGAGAAGAGAGAGAGGAGGAGCTGCTTAGTTAGGCTTGACCTGGTGGGATGTGACTTCACCCCTCCCCACCCCCACCAACCCCACCCCTCCCCTCCACCTCCTCTCCACTACTGGCCCAGGTGGCGATAAAACCACAGAGCAACCAGCGTGTCGGGTTGAATATGCCACCCACCGAGCTGGGGACGAGACTCGAGATTCTGTGTGAAAGAGTCAAAGTGGGCGTTCGAAAAGGAAAGAATCCGCCGCTCCCAAAGGAGAACGAATGAACTGCAGAAGTCTCTCTCTCTTTCTCTGTCTCTCTTGAGGAAACAGTCGTAAAAAACAAAAAGTCAGGCTCTTGGGTGAAACAGGTCGTCGGTTGCAGAAAGAACCGGGGGGAGGTGGGTGGGGGGGACGGGGACGTGGGGGGACGTGGGGGGACTAATGTGAGCCAGATGGACGGAGGGCGGCACTGGGGGTCCCGGGGCTGACGGCTGACTAGAGCCGCTGCTCCGAGCACTTCTACCCCGGGAGGCTACACCCCTACAGCCCTGGAGAGGGAGCCTGGAGCTGGGGCTAGACCGGGTCACTGCCGCCTCAGCCCCGGTGGGTTGGTCGGTGGGTGGGTGGGTTGGTCGGTGGGTGGGTGGGTGGGTGGGTGTCATTTATGTTGCGAAGCACGCCATCATGTGGTCGACGGTTGCAATTGAAAAATGGGGCCCGACCCGGCACAAGAATTCATATGAACGGAATAAATACAATTCTGATTCTATTTCTAAGTACATAGACATAAAGAAAGAAAGCGATAAAGAAAGAAAGAAAGAAAGAAATATAGGACATTTGGTGGATGGTTTTATGAAAAAGTATTATTCTTGAACCCCTAACTGTGAGACACACAGGACCACGGTGCCATCATAATTTGTATAATATCAAAGTCATTTGATTAGCTCCCACCGTACTAAAAGCTAATCAAGCCACCGTTGCATTGTGGGAAAGGGCTGCATTAACCAGCAATGGAAGATGAAAGAAGCGCAAAGACACGAGTGTAGATCTGTGAGCGACAGAGAGTTGACGATCGTGAAGCTAGCCTCGCGGCGCAGAGTACGTCTCATGTTCATCAATTGGCTGCGCCTTTGGCGGCCGCTCGTTCCAGGCACTCCCTAAAAATAGCCGGCATATCCAGTGAGCCTCGGAAAAAGCGTCAAAGTGAAAGTCATATTTGAACACACACACACACACACACACACACACACACACAACGGGTAAAAGGCATTGACCTCCAAGTGAGCCTCAGAGGAGATCACTTTTATGACAAGTATGGCCGCACGCCATTGCCGTGCGGCCATACTTGGGTGCAGTACCCCCCTCTGCCAACAGGGGTCACTGTGAGCCCTCCACCAGAGCAGCTCACCGCCAGTCTGACAGCTGAGAGAGAGAGACGGTCCCCATGCTGATGAAGGTAGCCGTAGCAGCCGCAGCCGTCCTCCTTTGCCAGGTTCGACTGGCGGCGCAATTGATTTCCGCGAGGGCCGAGGCAGGAAGAGGCCCAAGACCACCGCGTCCGCCTCGTCCATTAAATCAAAGTCTCCATAATTGAAAGCCGACCCCGACCCCCACCCCCTCTCCTCCCCTCCCCTCCCCTCCCCCTGTCTGGTACACAAGGACACTCACAGAGACCCTGAAGCAAGTGATACAAGTGAGTACAGGGGAGGGGGTGTAAGGGAGAGAGAGAGAAAGAGAGAGAGAGAGAGAGAGAGAGAGAGAGAGAGAGAGAGAGAGGACGATGAAAGGTGAAAGAAGGTAAGGAGAGACAAGTGGAGACAAGAAGTATGCCATCTATTACAATGCTTAGTGTCTAAGTGCTAATCTATAACATACACCGCTGGTATAATGTACTGTTTACATTGGATGTATTCAGTGTCCTCAAATAAACAGTATTTTCAAGTTCAAATACAGCTTGTTGAAGATCATGACGAAAGTGTGTGTGTGTGTGTGTGTGTGTGTGTGTGTGTGTGTGTGTGTGTGTGTGTGTGTGTGTGTGTGTGTGTGTGTGTGTGAGAGAGAGAGAGAGAGAGAGTCACCCCTCCCTCAGTGCTCCTGGTATTTTTCCAGGAAGTGATAGGCTGGACACATTTCATCCCCGCGGTAACGACAGCTGCCCTTGCTCTGGCAATTCATCATGCTCACACACACACACACTAACAACCAGACACACCACACACACACACACACACACAACACACACAGACATACACACACTAACAGAAACACACACACACACACACACACTGTGTCCCTCCCAGAGATCGTGTGTGTGAGAGTTGTATTAGGTCTGTTGCAAACATGTATCATACATGGGAGAGAGAAAAGAACATCAGGCAGGCAACCATGGACACAAATATACCACACACACACATACACACACACATAGACACACACATAGACACACACACACACCCATCCACATAGCCACACACGTACCTCTCTGTTATATTGCTCTCTCTCTCCATCCCCCCTCCCTCTATCTCTCGCACACACACACACACACACACACACACACACACACACAGTATGGCACCACACGCATGAACAGGAGTGTGTGTGCATGTGTGTGTGTGTGTGTGTGTGTGTGTGTGTGTGTGTGTGTGTGTGTGTGTGTGTGTGTGTGTGTGTGCAGCGCGGGGAGCTAAGTGGTGGGCCCCTGTGAGGCGGTGCATGCGTCTGGGGGCCGTCTCTATTGAGTGCTATTGATCCTAATGGTGAGGAGAGGAGGGCCACGGCTGCAGCTCAGCCATTAAGAGCTGAGTGACTCTCTCTCTCTCCCTCTCTCTCTCTGTCAGTCTCTCTGCCCCCCTCTCTCTCTCTCTCTCTCTCTCTCTCTCTCTCTCTCTCTCTCTCTCTCTCTCTCTCTCTCTCTCTCTCTCTCTCTCCTCTCTCTCTTCCCCTCTCTCTCTCTCTCTCTCTCTCTCTCTCTCTCTCTCTCTCTCTCTCTCTCTCTCTCTCTCTCTCTCTCTCTCTCTCTCTCTGGTCGCCTGTCTCTCTTTCACGCTGCAGCAGGCTGAACGCTGACAGGGGGGAAAAATAAAAGAGCAGGTGGAGCGAGAAGGGGGCGTTTCCATGGGGGTCGGGAAAGAGAGAGAGAGAGAGAGAGAGAGAGAGAGAGAGAGAGAGAGAGAGAGAGAGAGAGAGAGAGAGGAGAGGAAGAGAGAGAGAGAGTAGAGAGGAGAGAGAGAGGAGAGAGAGAGAGAGAGAAGAGAGAGAGAGAAGGGGGAGAGAGAGAAGAGAGAGAGAGAGAGAGAGAGAGAGAGAGAGAGAGAGAGAGAGAGAGAGAGAGAGAGAGAGAGAGAGAGAGAGAGAGAGAGAGAGAGGAAGAGTGAAAACATCTAACAATATTGTGGATGAGATGTGAGCGCAGGAGGAGGAGGAGGATGCTGTGGTTGCTGGGGTGTGGGGGGTGATTAGGTAGCAAGGCAGGAGAGGAGGAGGAGGAGGAGGAGGACAGGGGAGGAAGAAGCTGGCTAAAGCGCTCATTAGGGAGCCTGGTACCAAGCGGGTGAGGTCAGCACCAGAGCTGTAATGATGAACCAACAGAGGGGCTGGTAGCAGCCGAGAGGGGAGAGGAGACAGCCAGGCGCCTGGTGGTGGTGCTGGTGGTGGTGGTGGTGGTGGTGGTGGTGCTGATGGTGGTGTTGGTGGTGCTGGTGGTGCTGGTGGTGGTGGTGGTGGTTTTCTTTTTTTTCGGCACACACACACACACAAATCATGATCAATCACTCTCCCATACACACACACACACACACACACACACATACGCGCTACAAAATAATGATCAATCGCTCGCTCTCATACACACCAAGACACACACACACACACACGCAGCGTAAATCAATAGGCTGTCTCAATAGGCTCGAACATGCCTTCCAACCCACGGCTCATCAACGCTTCGTCTGCGGCACGTCGGTGGTAACAGGTACCAGGACGCCAGCCAAGACCCACGCTCGTCCAATTGAGTCCTGGCACCGAAACCGAACCTTCTGACTCACTGCTGAGCGGCACAGACTCTGAAGACTCCTTGGCTAACGGGTTGGTAACAGGGCGTTTGTGTATGGACGGTGTGTGTGTCTGTCTGTGTGTGTGTGTGTGTGTGTGTGTGTGTGTATGTGTGCGTCCTCATAAACAGGGCTCTGTCGCGCCACGTTGGCTACACCGAGCACCATGCCCGGCGTGCAATTTGTTCCCGACGCCGTGCGCGCGCGTCTTGGTTTGACCTCTGAAGCGCCGACGACCTGCTGCATAATGCATGAAGCATCCCTCATCGGCTCGGATGCATCCTGGAGTGCGAGGGTCCCGGAGGGGTGGGGGGGGGGGCGTGCTCCGGGTGAACCACAACCGGTGGCGGGACGGGTTACAGAAAAACCTCTGGAGCGACCGTGCAGCACATGAGAGAGAGACTGTACTGTTCCACCCTGAATGAGGCAAAATTAAACCTGTCTGACTGGGCTGAACATATTGTATGTTCTTAGATGTTGGTAATGCACTCAGACAAAACAGACTGTCTGTCTGTCTGTCTGTGTGTCTAAATATGTGTGTGTGTGTGTGTGTGTGTGTGAGTGCATGTGAGATTATATGTGGGTGTATGTATATGAGTGTATACATGTGTGTGCGTGAGTGTGTGTGCATGTGACTGTACATGTGTGTGAGTGTATACATGTGTGTGCTTGCGTGTGTGTGTGTGTGTGTGTGTGTGTGTGCGTCAAGGCGCACGTCGCAGGGGTTTTGGCGGCGGGAGAGATGCGGCAGCGTCTCGTACCGGCGACCTTGCGCTGCCGGTTTAATTAAAAACTGAATTTATGCAGCGTCAGCGACACGACGGCGAGGCGGCGAGGCGGCGAGGGGGAGGGAGAGGGGGAGGAAGAGGGAGAGGGGAGGGAGAGGGGGAGGCCAACAAGACGTTCCTCCATTACACTCCAGAGGAATTACATGAGGAGGAACCACAGAGGCAGCTGAAGGTCACAAAGAAAACCCTGCCACACTTTACCACACTTTACCACAAAAGAGACTAGGGAGGGATAGAGGAGAGGAGACTAGGGAGGGATAGAGGAAAGGACACTAGGGAGGGATAGAGGAGAGGAGACTAGGGAAGGACAGAGGAGCAGAGACTAGGGAGGGATAGAGGAGAGGAGACTAGGGAAGGACAGAGGAGCGGAGACTAGGGAGGGATAGAGGAGAGGAGACTAGGGAAGGACAGAGGAGAGGAGACTAGGGAGGGACAGAGGAGAGGAGACTAGGGAGGGATAGAGGAGAGGAGAATTGAGAGAGTGTAATATCAGATCATTTAGGACCCAAGACTGGGAGAATGGAAGAGAAGTGACACATAGGGCTGTATCTCCCAATTCACTCTAAAGACACACATACACACACACACACACACACACACACACACACACACACACACACACACACACACACTCATGAGATGGGACAGGAGTTAAATAAACTATAAATTGTGTGATCATGCGACACCGCAGGGCCATCTTCGTAAAATATGCGCAGAACCCTCACATCCATCCCCCATGGTGTGTGTCAATAAAAACTTCACCTTTCACACCAAGAAAAATGCATCATCGTGCGTGCGTGCGTGTGTGTGTGTGTGTGTGTGTGTGTGTGTGTGTGTGTGTGTGTGTGTGTGTGTGTGTGTGTGTGTGTGTGTGTGTGTGTGTGTGTGTGTGTGTGTGTGTGTGTGTGTGTGTGTGTGCAATACTCACTCCACAGGCGGATTGATGTCCTCAGCTTTAGTCTCAAAGAAACGGAGCACCTCCTCGCTCTGGGAAATCTGAGGAGGGAGTCGCACCAGAGCCTGCAGAGGAGAGAGAGAGAGAGAGAGAGAGAGAGAGAGAGAGAGAGAGAGAGAGAGACAGAGAGAGAGAGAGAGAGAGGAGAGAGAGAGAGAGAGAAGAGAGAGAGAAGAGAGATTGGAAGAGAGGGGAAATCGTTGATTAGAGGAGGAGAACAAGGCTCTTCCCAGCCTACACAATTTCACATCCAGTCTAGTTTATTTGTGCAGGCTTTTATCAGAGTTACAGTCCCTAAGGGGCCTCGCAGACCAATGTCAGAAGGTCAAGGAAAAACTCCACGAAAGCCAGCAGGAAACATCGGGGGACGTCTCCAGACTGAACACGAGGGAGCGACCCCCGATTCCAGGGAACGCTTCCATGTACAAGATTGTAAAAATACATGACAAAATACATTCCACTAGAGCATGCAGAACTGCCAAATTTAGGCAAAAAAAAAAGACTTGTAAAAAAAAACTTGTAACCCTTTTTAAAAAGTGACCATATCATGTTCTCATTATTTAATATTTTTTCAGCATTCAGTTTCTGGTTTTTAACCAGACTTGGGTTTCTATCAGAGACAGTGTGATTGTTTTCCATAATCAAGTAGTTTCATGATTGGGCAAAAAGTTATATATATACAGTAGAGTTCACCTGGACTCTGCATATCCCCCCTGCTCTCCTAACCCTCGCATTAATTTGCATTCTTAGATGTTGGTGATGCACTCAGAATGGCACTTCTGCTCTTATCCCACCTATTAAGCAGGCTGCCTAGCAATTATGAAACTCGTTCTATTAGCCTTGCAATTATAAATGCTTGAGATGTGCTTTATTCTTATCTTCAGGTACCACAGTGATATATTGCTGCCTCTCTTTCAACAAATGTACTCTTTGTAAGTCGCTTTGGTTAAAAGCATCTGCCAAATGCCCTCAATGTAAATGTAAATGTAAATATATATATGGATGAACTCTGCTGCAGCAGAGATTTCAAATACACAACGTTGCTGGTTGGACTCACTGTCCCAGAATCCTTTGGGGAGCAGCAAATCCCCAGAGAACTATGGTGCAATTGCCCTTGTTTGTCTAATCGTACCGGATGCAGCGTGCAAAACACTCAAGTGCTTAAACATAACACAGGGGGTCAGCTGGGATTCCAAGGTCACGTTTTAACCAGAGTTCATTTCAAAAGTTCACGCAATTGCTGATGCCATTAGGCTGTTACCTAAACAGATGCCAAGTTCTAATATAGACTTGTAAGCATAATGAGAGTGTGAAAGAGTATAGCGGAGCAGTCGTAGAGAGTAGCGTTCAGAGCCAGGTCTCGGGCAGCTGTGGCGGCCATGTTTTGATGTTTTGATGGAAGGAAGGAAAGCAGACGGGTTCCATACAGGAAGAGTGACTCGCTCTCCTTTGAACTGAAAGCTGCAGGAGGAAAGTATTTCTCTTTAGGTTCAAGGTTTTGTGTGTGTGTGTGTGTGTGTGTGTGTGTGTGTGTGTGTGTGTGTGTGTGTGTGTGTGTGTGTGTGTGTGTGTGTGTTTTCAAGGTTGTGTGGAGGCAATACTTTTCTCCCAAATGTCCCTGAGATTCAGGGGGGCCCAGGGAGGGGAAGTCATGGTAAAATATCGGCAGGTCCTTCTCACCCTGCAGTAGTCATCGATGAAGCGAAGCCTCTTCATGGCCACATCTCGCACATGACTCCTCCGGAACAGGATTTTACCTGGGCAAGAGAGAGAGAGAGAGAGAGAGAGAGAGAGAGAGAGAGAGAGAGAGAGAGAGAGAGAGAGAGAGAGAGAGAGAGAGAGAGAGAGAGAGAGAGAGAGAGAGGGAGAGGAGAAGGGACACAGGTAGGGTGAGGCAAGAATGGTAGGGTTTCTGAAACACATACAAATCATTGTTGTTGTTGTTGTTGTTGTTGTTGTTGTTGTTGTGTTGTTGTTGTTGTTTCACATACAAATCGTTGTTGTTGTTGTTGTTGTTGTTGTTGTTGTTGTTGTTGAAAGCAGAGACATGTCCTGTTGTTTATGTAATACTGCAGTCTGCCAGCAGATATCAGTAACACCTCCTCCATCCTCTCACTACAAAGACCCTCCCAGCTCCGGGGCTTTTGCTGGGGTCTTTTTTTTCCCTCTTTCGTCCCCCTATGGATTCCGTGACCTCTGCCTGTGACTTGGCTTTCTAAAGAGCAAAATAGGATTTATAAATACAGAGGTTGTGTCAAAGAAAGACCCATCACCCCCCCCACTCCCTTCCCAACCTCCCCCCACCCTCTCATCGCTTGGGGGGGGGGGGGGATCATAGGATGTCCACCCCATCTCCCCCCAACTGTGAAGAAAGGAAACCCGGAGGGGGGGTCCTTTTACACAGGAAATTACATCACCGTTCTTAAGAAGTCCTCCGCAATGCACGGATGAACGTGTCATGCGGGCCCCATGCCGTGGCTCTTTCCACCCCTCCTCATCCTAATCCTCATCCTCATCTTCATCATCATTCTCCTCATCATCATCTTCATCCTCATCACCGTCCTCATCGTCCTCATCTTCATCACCATCACCATCCTCATCATCATCCGCCTCATCCTCATCTTCATCACTATCACCATCACCATCCTCATCGTCGTCATTCTCATCATCGTCATCCTCATCCTCATTCTCATCAACAACAGCTTGGTCAGCAGACCCCGAGCTGCACTGCAGTGTATTGCGTTTCGGTTGCTATAAATCGTCCTGTGTCTTAACTACACGACAGCAGAGTGTAGTGTAGTGAAGGTGTTCTTCTTCTGAGTGTCACACAGTCAAGAGCTCATCTCCAAGCCGATGCTCGACGTGAACGAAACCAAACCAACGGAGCCCATAATGTTGAGAGTGTGAGTGTGGCGCCACGGCCGGAGAGAGAGGCAGCGGGCGGACATGCCGGTTGGCCTCCAAGACCGTTGCACCACAGGTGTTACACAGGAGAGAGAGAGACACGGAGACAGAGAGACGGAGAGAGAGAGAGAGAGAGAGAGAGAGAGAGAGAGAGAGAGAGAGAGAGAGAGAGAGAGAGAGAGAGAGAAATAATGACAATGGAGGTTTGTTGTTTGTTCTGAAGGCATCAGGAGGGCCTCTAGCAAAACACTCATCTCTCTCTACCACCCTTTTAGTCTCTCTCTCTCTCTCTCTCCCCCTCTCTCTCTAATATTACTAATAAATATATATCATTATTTTAAGGTAAAATGATCTCGATCTGTAGCACATTAAAAGTTTTCCTTTACTCGTCGTGACTCCAGGGGGCGTGCTTCCGCTGTGTAGAGGAGGCCCCTGTACTAACCCGACTAACCCGCGCTTCATCGAAAAGGCCTTTACACAACGGGTGCGTTTTTTTTTTCGTGCGATTATATACGCATTTTAACTGTTGTTTTTGTAACGAGTACACACTGAATGTGAATATTACGCACACCGAAAAGGCGTCATATTTTTTTTTCCGGAACGAGGTCCAACCGTGAACAAACACAATAATCAACCAATCACGTTGTGTGGAACGGATGTCACGGGACAATAACAAAAGAGTTTGCTGACACAACAATGGCAGACCTATTGATTGTCTGCGTTTCCCACCACCCTGTCTCGTTTGACAGTTAGTTTAAGATTTTCGCATCGCAATTTCATGACGTCCCCTGGTGTGCAACGGCCTTAATGGCCTATAGGCGGCTCGCGGTGCTTCGAGGCAAAAAGACCGGTCACTACTCTGTCGGTGTCAAAATTGTGATTTCAAATTTAATTCTCAAATCATAACGCATTTGTTTCTTTGTTCAGGTACAATCTCAGCGGCTAGTTCATCTCCATATTGTTCATTTTCAGTGGTCCCGATTGACGTTTCATTTAATTAAAGATTAGACGACTGCGAGGTGGTCGTTCAATTCCCACCCTCCATGTGCCAAATATGGATCCTTTGCGCTGC
>PIJE02000953.1:75000-82500 GCA_002895965.2 Coryphaenoides rupestris | reverse complement strand
AGTTTGCTGCTGATCACACGGACAAAGAAAAGGCCTTCTGGAGGAAAGTTCTGTGGTCAGATGGAACAGAAATGGAGCTCTTTGGCCACAATGACCAGAAATATGTTTGGAGGAGAGAAGGTGAGGCCTTTAACCCCAAGAACACCATGCCTACCGTCAAGCATGGTGGTGGTAGTATTATGCTCTGGGCCTGTTTTGCTGCCAATGGAACTGGTGCTTTACAGAAAGTAAATGGAATAATGAAGAAGGAGGATTACCTCCAAATTCTTCAGGAGAACCTAAAATCATCAGCTAGAAGGTTGGGTCTTGGGTGCAGTTGGGTGTTCCAACAGGACAATGACTCCAAACATCAAAAGTGGTAAAGGAATGGCTAAATAGAATAAATAAAATAGAATGGCCTTCCCAAAGTCCTGACTTAAACCCCATCGAGAACATGTGGACAGTGCTGAAGAAACAAGTCCATGTGAGAAAGCCAACAAATTTAGCTGAACTGCACCGATTCTGTCAAGAGGAGTGGTCAAAGATTCAACCAGAAGCTTGTGGATGGCTACCAAAAGCACCTAATTGAGGTGAAAATGGCCAAGGGACATGTCACCAAATATTAGCATTGCTGGATGTATATTTTTGACCCAGCAGATTTGGTCACATTTTCAGTAGACCCATAATAAATTCATAAAAGAACCAAACTTCATGAATGTTTTTTGTGACAAAGAAGTATGTGCTCCAATCACTCTATCACAGAAAAATAAGAGTTGTAGAATTTATTGGAAACTCTGGACTGCCATGACATACATGTCATGGCAGTGTATGTAACAAGTGTATGTAAACTTTTGACCACAACTGTATGTATGTATGTATGTACGGTATGTATGTAAATGTATCTATGTGTATGTATGTATGTGTGTGTGTGTGTGTGTATTTATGTATGTATGTATGTTTTTAATCTTATCTTATCTTATGTATATACAGACATTCCTGCCACCATTTGCTTCAACCATCAACACTTTTATTTACACTTATTTCCTTTACCATTGATTCTAAACCATCCACAGCCCACCCCCAACTTGGTCCTTGACAACTGGGCCAAGGTCCAGGCCATGCATTATGATTATGATTATGATTATTATTATTGTCGTGTTAACATGAATGTAGTTCTCCCCCTCTGCCCCAAAATATATCACTCAACACCCCCACCACCCCCACCTCCCCCACCTCCCCCACCTCCCTCGCCACCTCCTCTGATTCTGCCCAGACAGATTCCTGGCGCCAGGGACGCATGTGAGGGCACCGCAAGGAATTCTGGGAGCAGACAGAGCATGTGGGGAGGACAGGTGTCTAGACGGGGGAGGAGGGGTGGCGGGGGGGAGGGGGGGGGGGGGGGGGTAGAGATGCATGTACACGCGCACTCAAACACGCAGTCACAGCTCGATAACACTGCTGTCCTGTTCTGATTGTCAGAGCAATGACATATTTGCAGTGTCCCTTTTTACTGTTAATTACCGTTAACTCCCCTCCCTTCCCCTCCCTCCCACACACACACACACACACACACACACACAGACACACAGACACACACACACACACACACACACACACACACACACACACACAGCTACACATGGCCACGTTGAACAAACACCGGGCAGCTCATTAACAGGCCCCAGATAAGCCGTTTCCCAGGACATTAAAGGGAAGATGAAAATCTACCGCCTAACCATTGCTGCACTTCCCAGACTTTACTCCACTGTCTCCTTGGTAACCGGCGCGGAGCAACTGAAAGGCAGAGTTTCGCAGCGACGTGATTGGCCGAGGCTCGCCGGCTCTGGACCACTGGTGGGAGTGTTTGGAGTCAGGTGAAAGAGAGAGAGAGAGAGAGAGAGAGAACGCAGAAGGGATCCTTTCTCCCTCCATTGTTACACAGAGTTGGGATGACAAGAAGAAAGGAGCCAGCGTGTAGCGGTGTGACGTGGTCATATTAACCATCTTCACTAGCTTTTACATAACTATATACGATATATATGTACTGTGTATGGAGTGTATATATGTACAGTATTACATATGTTGTATAGAACATACTGGAATAGAGTGGCACAGAATAGCGATAGAAAAACACTAGATTTAGAGAAACAATAGAACACTATTGAACAATCTCCACCAGCGCTTATAAAGGGTTCAGAACATGGTGGACAACGAACGGACGGTCAACTATGAACCGATCCATACGAATCAGAATAGCCACTCCATGCTATGTAATTCTTTCCAGCCGCTTGGGTTGCTTCAGCCGGCGTATCTAGCGGACATCCTGTTATGACATGTTGGACACCCCAGCTGGAGACCGTCTCCACTCTGGTGTCCATCAACCACAACCGCGGTCTGGGTTGAAATGGAAGTAATTCAACTTACATTCAACTTACTTTGAAACGGTCGAGTTTTGTACTCACGTACTACTCAGTGTACCACAGGACAGCACACCGTTAGAATCTGGGTCAAGACACAATGTCCAGTGATTTGAGATCAGATCTGATTTAAACAAGCCAGGTCGGGTACAGCAATACAAGGAATTCTGGTAGGATGAGGAGGAACTTGACACAATATGATAATGATGTCTCATTATCTGTTCAATTAATCAAGAAATCAAGAAAGATCTGAACTCCAAAGAAGGCTCGATATGACGAAGATGAACAAAGATCAAACCCAATATAAGAATCAAATTTCGAACTAAATATTTTCCTGAATTATCAAAATATGTGGAAGGATGCATCCATTTTGTGCAACGGGATCAATGTCGATCAATATAATGTCAATAAAAACTTTAAAATGATCAACAACAAGCATATCTCTGATAGGAGCACCACACCTGACACAACTATATTATCAAGAATAGTCTGTATCATTCCCCCCCCCCCCCCCCCCACACACACACACACACACACACACAGTCACAACAACACAATAAATAGCACAACCTCCATGCCCATGACCACCCTAAGAGCACAGTGACCTGAAGAGTCACCTGCCCAAGGTCAAGAGGTCACCTGCAGAGATCAGCGGTCATAGATCCAGGAAAGTGGACGCACTTGGGGCCATAGATTAGATTAGATTAGATTAGATTCAAATGTATTGTCATTGCACAGCACACAGTCTTAGATGATCACTATATTACGGCTTTCGTATTGTAGTTGTTTTTCCTCGTGTCGTATTTTTACATCATGTTGTATTGTAGTATGTATTTTCTGTTGTGTTAGCACCTTGGTCTGCCATTTCGTTCTTGTATACTGTCTACATGAATGAATGACAAATAAACAAACTTGAACTTGAACTTGAACTCTGCGGCAATATGTGCCACTGACTCGTAATGGCCGCTAGTACCGTGCCAATGTGCCAATGTGCAGGGCAGTAGACTTGCACTCGGGTAACCAACGCTCTGCTCTGCACGGACGTTGACCCCGGCCAGGGACGAGGCAGGAAGGCATCGCAGACGAGCCGTCGGTTCGGAGCCCAGCCCAGCAGCCCAGCCCAGCCTACCCTGCTTATTTTCATGTCGGTGCACTAAGAATAGAGACGCCATACAAGGAGCAGTGGGGAGTCGCGGTGGGAATGAAGTTGTGAAGGATGTCTGCTGCTGCCACGACTGTTGTTGTGTGGGTTGACGGTTGTCGTGTGTGTGTGTGTGTGTGTGTGTGTGTGTGTGTGTGTGTGTGTGTGTGTGTGTGTGTGTGTGTGTGTGTGTGTGTGTGTGTGTGTGTGTGTTCCCCTCAGACTGAGCAGGGCTGTGATCGAGTGAGACAGACAGGATGGATGTAGGCAGTACCCAACACCAACGGAGAGATCACAACACTGTCACACATACAACGCGCGCACACACACACACACACACACACACAGAGTAAGAACCCATGACCCCGCATGACAGGATGGACATGTGATTCCCTTCCACTGTCCCCCCCCGCTGGGCAGCTCTGATTGGTCCCTGATCAGACAGTGTGTCAGAGGCATGCAGAGTCTCTCACATGTCACCGCGTGGAAAGCAGTCAAAACACTCACAACACAATCTGTTAGACGCACACAATTATGTCCTTATAAGTCACATCACTGCCTTAAACGGGCTGTTCATTCGATCATCATCACATTAGTCTTCATCTTTCTAAACAAATTTTGAGTTTAACTTAAT
Organism: Coryphaenoides rupestris; assembly: GCA_002895965.2. NCBI lineage: Eukaryota > Metazoa > Chordata > Actinopteri > Gadiformes > Macrouridae > Coryphaenoides > Coryphaenoides rupestris. Next base: position 78,329 of record PIJE02000953.1, on the reverse strand, counting down.
CAAGTGGGGTCGGCATTTTATTTGACATTGACAGACAGTTAGCAGAGGCGTTGACCCAGAGGTCAGGCATATGCTGCTTCCCTCTCTCCTCTCCTCTCCCCTCTTCTCATCTCCTCTACTCTACTCTACTCTACTCCTCTCCCCCCTTACTATATTCTCCTCCCCCCCCACCCCCCCACTCCTCTCTCCTCCGTTACTTAGCCCAGCTGGGATTCACGAGACAGAAGGACAGGAGTCTAATGGGCCGCACGGATGGAGCAGCAAGCACGGACATGCATTAGCACCGGCCGCCCATCTTGGGTTTCAGAGACGCAGATGTCTGGGCGAGGACTGAGTGTGGCAGAGTGGTGGGGTGTGTGTGTGTGTGTCTGGGGGGGGGGGCAGGGGGTCTCTTTTCCGACTGCAATCACCCGCAGTTGTGCCCTAAGATAGCAAGTTGGCCCCGCGTGGCAAAACACTTCGCTGCCGGAGCCCTGAGCCCTGAGCCCCAGCGTTATCTTGATCGCAATATCACACAACTCTACGCCCGCGCGGCTATTTTTAATATTGCATGTGTGTGTGTGTGTGTTTGAGTGTGAGTGTGTGTGTGTGTGTGTGTGTGTGTGTGTGTGTGTGTGTGTGTGGACGTTGGGGGTGTGGTAGGGATTTAATTTGCTTTGAAATACTGATCTGGGTCCTGGGTATGCCAAGGAGGCATGCTGTTATGTGATGTGTGTGTGTGTTTGTTTTTGTGTGTATGCGTGTGTGTGTGTGTGTGTGTGTGTGTGTGTACACGTGCACGTGTGTGTGTTTGTGTGTGTGTGTGTGTGTGTGTGTGTGTGTGCGTGCGTGTGCTTGTGTGTATGTGTGTGCGCACACGCGTGTGTGTATCCGTGTGTGTGTGTGTGTGTGTGTGTGTGTGTGTACGCTCGCGTGTGTGTGTGTGTGTTTGTTTGTGTAATAAAGGCAACAGGTGTGGGGACGTAGGAGCTTTCACTCGCTTCCTTCATCATCCGGTATTAAAACAAACAAGAGACGCGTCAGGGCGCCGCTGCCCGGGGACCTCCCGGCTGCATCCTGCTCCCCCGCCTGCTCTCTAGCGCTGGAACTGGAGGCCTTAAGTTGTGGTGCTGGCAACCCGAAATGTTATCAAGCCTTCCAGAATTAGCAGCTGCCGCCATGATGCCTCCTTGCTTCTTGTGTATTAATACTAATGTTGGGAGGAGGGGAGTGTTTTAGGGAGAAAAAAAATAATAGGCCACTCCCATGTTTACAGTTTTTCTCGACACACCTCATGAAACCAGGATCCAATCGATCTTCATCATCATCCTCACCTTCTTAGCACAGCAGAAGTCTTCTCTTGCAAATGTGTCAACACTTTTTTTCAAAACAGTTAACACCGATCTCAGAGAAAGACCCAGAACTCCATTGGATTATGTGCAGTTATGAGTCTCAAGTGCACCTGTGTGGAACTCCTTTGCACAACTCTTCAACCAGCAACACCTCCTGATCCATCTCTCCATCAACAAGACGCCACCTCTGTGTTGTGTCCGCATGGATTCCAGAGGCCCACGGCACGTAAGCAGAGAGTAAGGGCTTGAGGAAGAAGATTTTGCATGCAAGCCCCTCAATAGCGTCCTCAGAGTTTCCATGCCAGACAGCCAGGCTAACCTTTAGCCATGTGGCCACTTGCCTACCAAATATAAATGTGTGACTGTGTGCGCGTGTGTGTGTGTGTGTGTGTGTGTGTGTGTGTGTGTGTGTGTGTGTGTGTGTGTGTGTGTGTGTGTGTGTGTGTGTGTGTGTGTGTGTGTGTGTGTGTGTGTGTGTGTGTGTGTGTGTGTGTGTGTGCGTGCGTGCGTGTGTGCGTGCGTGTGTGTGTGTTTCAGAGAGGCGACAGTGACAGGGGAAATTACGACGAGGAGCTTTGGAATAGAAGCATGAATGAAATAGTCAACGGGGAGAAAGAGCAAATGAGATTATGTGCCTGATGACATCGTTGCATAATACAGAAATAGGCAACTTGCAGAGGCAACTGTTTAGGGAGGATTACCGGAAACCCGGGCAGTGTTAACGGGGCTGGAATATCTTCCTTATTGCGCTCATTGAGTTTGAGGCTTTAGCCGGAGGGTCTTGTAGGCTTTTTCCTGCGCACATCCTTAGACATGTCACATGATTGAGGTGTCATCCGCTCCATCAGACGCACATCCATCTCCCTCCACTGGCCCGTGAAAGCCACCGGCCGTGATGTAATGGACCTTTCCACACTGTCAGTCACGCGGAGAATAATAACCAATAAGATTGCCTGATTTCTTAAGACCACGGCCCTTGCAATAGAGCCGCCATGATGTCCCACAAACAAAGCTTGTCCCGCATCCATGCAGTTAGCAGGACTTGTTTTTAATACATGGATAGAGTTTATGTATTTTAAATTTGGACAACTGAGCATATGGCCTCATAGAGACATTATTATTAAAAACATGCCTGAAAACTTTAGAAAATAATTTCCTTCTACTTGAGTCATTATTGATGGTACTGAATGTAAGACCCAGGTGTCATCTGCACTGGCTTTACAGAGTCAGCTTTATAGTGACTATAAGTCAAGCACAACCCTCAAAGCATTGATTGGATGTGATCCAAGTGGTTCTGTCATTTTTGTGTCCGAGTTATTTACAGGTGCTGTATCTGATAAGACAATTACTGAACGCAGTGGTTTTTATGATGTACTTAAAACACTGAAAGTTCACAAGTGCAACAATCAAATGGTTGATAGTGACTCCACACATCAATTTACAGCAGCGCCGACACAAAAAGCTACAAAGCTCGCTAATTAGTTAAAATTCAAAGGTTTATTTGTCACCTAATTCAGTGTACAGGTACATTGAGCAGTGGAATGTTTTTTTCCGCCAGGAACAGATTGCTACCGCGCCATCGTGTGATTAGCATAGCTAGGTGATTAGCCCATTGTAGCTAGTAGTTAGCAGATCTTAGGCTTATTTTCATTGTAAACACATCACTAACGTACTCACCCTGCTTTACATGTGCAGTAGGACTCCACGATTTTGTCCTGACGAATTTCAATGTGGAGTTTGTGAGGCGTTTGTGTCTTCCTCATAGATCGCCAACACTTAGCATCAAGTTTTATGTTGTCGTCTGCTCCGTCCGAAATCCGAATGTCATGGATATATCCTTGTGTCAAATAGTTCAGGCCTTTCTGTACAACTCTCTTAGATAAAGTTAAATAACATCCAGCGATATTGTCAGGAATCCTTGAGAGAGAATCATCAGCAGGGGGGCGTTGTTCAGTGGACATTACTAACATGCTGCAGTGTGTGGGAAAGCTTGGGGGG
>PIJE02000953.1:60000-65000 GCA_002895965.2 Coryphaenoides rupestris | reverse complement strand
ACAACAACAACACACACACACACACACACACAAACACACACCACACACACACACACACACACACACACACACACACACACACACACACACACACACACACACACACACACACACACACACACACACACGCAAGTGACATTATTGAATTCATTTTGGAGGGTTGAGCCCCGGGGTGGTTTTTTTGGAAATATGTTGGAGAGAACGTTTGGCTAATCAGGCATATGATGCATTTAGCCAGTGCTCATTAGACAACAACACAACAAAAACAACAACAACAACAACAACAACAACAACAACAACAACAACAACAGCAGCAATACACCTCCACACCTGAAATGTGCAAAGCATACACAAAACCGTACTACAGACATAACATAAGTGCCTTTCGGCCGAGGGAGCCCTTACATAATGATGGATGAAACAGCGGTTTTCGTAACCTGCTGAGGAGGTGTGTCGTAATAAGTACAACGGCGGTTTCACAACGCAAGAGCTTCACAAAGCTGAGCGGTCGACTCAGGGCTTTTGCTCAGTCATTGAACCTCTCGAGCTGTGGTGCTAACTCACATCGTCTGAAAACACAGGCAATATTTACGCCATTTGATGAAGTATACACACACAGACATGCACCACGCGCCATTTGTTTCAATGCTTTTTATCCAAAGCACCTTTATACCATAAGAAAGTGCATGGATCTATTAGCATGGAGGACTGCTCGCAGCAGACCTGAATGAAGGCTGCTGCGAGCAGTTCAAGTCGTTCAAGTCAACCTCAGCCATAAGTCAACCGTTCACACTCAGACACCTCCTATCCTCCAGTGTCAACCCAAAGCGGAGCTCCGAAAAAGGATGAGAAGAAAATGAAAGGGTCCACCCACCACCGGGGTCCAGGTCCCGCCGCGATGGGAAAGCTTGAAAACCAAAAGACGTTCTGAAGCTCAACGGTTCTGGGGGTCCTGTCGCAGGCATCGGGGGCCACGATCTACTGCCTGCCCAGCTGGTCTTGAGTGGAGGTGCGTCCTCCACTCCCATGGCTAACAGCAGACACTTCCATCTTCGTCACGAGGCTGATGTGTTCACACTTTCAACCTTGGTGTCACAGTGGCTCAAAGGTTGGCTCGGGGCAGCTGATAGGTAGCTGATACTGTCCGACGCTAGCTAGTGTGTGATACCACTGATTGACTCAAGCGCAATGAATGACACTGACTTTGTCTGCTGGTGTGCCATGTTCATTTACTTTGTCCGAAGAGCATCTAGTGATTGGTCGGTATTTCACAACGCATCCCTGTCTTTAGCCGCCACCATCTTGAAACTCTGATAACTCCTAGGCTGTGCTGCGGGTTGCCGAGCGGTGACACAGACGCTCCAGATATTGCCCTTAATTTATCCGCCTGCAGTCACACAATCTGTGGTTTGTGTGTGCCGTGACTAAAGGCCACTTCATATGGCCATAGAGGAGGAAGAAAAAAAACGACTCGTGCTCCAAAATTAGAGTTGAGGCTTGGAGTCAAAGGATCTAGGCCATGAGAAGCAGATGCGTCGGTAGTGGAAACCGCAGTGGAAAACACAGCCATCCGCGCTCTGACAAACCACCAGAACTATAAGGTCTTAAAACATGAAGCCCTCCCCGTTCCAGAAATAGATCGTATTCCGTCAAACGCAGGCGGCAAACGGCGGCAGCCTAGGCTAGGCTGCCTGCGTTTCACTTGACAAAATAAAGGGCGGTAGCAGACACCATTGTTCCTACACTTTGAAAAGCTGTGATCAAATACTCAAGCCCGGCACGTTTGATGGCTGACTCTTGAGAATCCATGCGCTGTGACATTTTGTAGGCGACCGTTCACTCCAGTGATGTATGAAAGGGGCCCGTGTGTATGCTCTGACTCAGCCTTGACTCAGCTCTGCATCCCACTGTCAGGAGCCGACGAGAGACAACACAGGGGAAACAATGCAGAAGAATGACTGATGTCTGTTGTCGATGTCTGTTGGAAAATAGGTAATAATAACCTGTGGCGGTGGAGGTGGTGGTGGTGGCAGTGGCGGGATAGTTAGTCACCCAACTCCACCTAATCAGATGCCACCGAGAGATGTGCTTTTCAAGGCAAGTGGTAGAAGGCGTAGTTCAATCATAACATCAGCATTTGAATTGGTTGTCTGTTCTTCAAAGACTTATGTGAATAACATGATAGCCAATCAAGTCATTGCCCAATGATAGCTGCAAAGTGTTCAATGGTGTCCCTTTCCATGGGTTGTTGGGGGTTTTTTTGTCAGTGCGAACCAAAAGCGAGAAGTGAAGAACACGAAGCTAATGAATGGTTTGCCTCCTCATTCCCACGTCTCCCAAAGTTGACAGGGTTCCGCGGTGGCGTTTACGACCAGCCTACATCTGGGAACAGCAAAGCGTTCAGGAAAATTTGTCCCAGAAGGATTTGGAAACAACGAGGTGACAAAAGTATTATTCACTGCCTGTGACTTTACAATAACTAATAATAAATAAATAATAGTGGTTTATCAGAGGCAAATGATGCAGTAAAAGTCATGAATGAGATCCTAGCTTACATTTGTTGGTCTAGTTTGGATTTTATTAGCAGTAGTTTGCGTCACACAAGGAATGGGAAAGTCTGGATGACAGACTTTTACCGTTTACATTGGTTGATTAAATATCTATGTGCTGTACATTCCATCAATTACCAAGAAACGAATAGCTTTACCAATGCAAGGCTTGGTATGAATAGCACATGCAGTCCATTCAGACATGTGGACAGCCTATAGGTTTGTGCCTATATAGGCTCAATGACATGCCAGCATTTAAAAGTCAGATTATTTCTTGTAAAACAAAGATGTGTAGAAGGGAGAAGGGATGGGGGTGAACATTTCCAACTGGCTTTTGATGATTCCAGTGTCGTGGATAGCAAAAAACTAATGAAAAGACCTTGTAGCAAATATCGAGCAATTCCCAGGGAAGAGGCTCAACTTAAAAAACAAAAAGTCTTACTTGTACACAAAATAAAGAAAAAACCAGTGAAAACATGAATGCTTGTGACAGGAAAAAAAATTGGACTTCGATTACTCCTTCATGCATTGCTGTGAGACAGCTGTGCCAGCCTTTTACACGAGCTTACTTCTAAGTCGTCTGGCTTTCCTGAAGAACCCCTTTCAGCTATGATGATAGGTATAGGCTACAAACAACAAAACCTACTAATGTTCGTCAATTACATACAGCCCCAGTACAAGCGGCGAGCGAAATGAATAGAACACCGGTACACAACTCACGGTTTCAGGAGAAGAGCTGGATCCCGGTCCGCCCGGTGTGCCTTCACGTTGAAGGGAAGACCAGAGCAGCCCGACTGCCGACTAGAGAATGTCAAGGCTAGCCACTAAAAGCACTGAACCCCGCCTAAAAGCGCACTATATTTAAACCAATCATATCAACCAGATGTACTCTGCACAACTCCTCTCACTCGGACGCGCTTGGCTTCAACGTCTTCACTGCCGTTAACCCGAAAAAAGCGAGCTGGAAATGTTGCCCGGGTTCAAGACCGGCGTGCATATATATGATCCCCGGGGTCCGCTTCATGTGGGCCTTTAATTGCCTCTTTCTAGGAAAAAGTTGTTACAAAAAGAAGTTTTAACTTTTGGTTTGGTTTGGCTTGGCGTGGTTCGGAGCTCCACGGCACAAGCCAACTACAACGGTCACTGGGGCAAAATACTATGCCGGGTTCATTCACAACAGCGACGTTGGCAGTGGATATATGGAGACAGAGAGAGGGAGGGAGAAAAAAAAGAGGAAAAACGGACAAAAGTTTGTTATGTGTAACTGCTGCCAAAACACTGCCCTTTATGGCTCATAGATCAAACCAACAACACACTTTTTGTCTAACTGTGTCCGCTTCCGATTTTACCAGAGGCCAGCGTCTTGTGCCGGGTGCGTGCGTGAGTGAGTGAGTGGGCATGGCTCAGCATTCGGACTGTGAAAGACCCTTTACTCGTTTGGCAGTGGGAAGAGGGGGGAGGAAGACGGGAAAAGTTGATTCAGCAAACACTTCCCCTTTGTATCCACGTGCATCGCCGACCGCCCCCCCCTCTCCGCGTGGCAATGACCCACACACTTACACTCACCCCTTTTATTCTCACAATTGAACACAAAATAATGATAATAAATACGTACGATTACTTTTACCCAACTGTGAGTATTATTCATCTATCCTTGGCTGACACATATAGCGCATGGAAGCAATAACACCGCCCAGGGAATTCTGCCACCGCAACAATGTTATTACAGCGACAACAACAGCAACACCTACTTTTTGTCCTGTTTTTCCGCTCGTGATTTAGTGCCGAGCAGAGGGGGTGGGGGGGGGGGTGCGCGGGGTGGGGGGGGACGCAAGCTGGCAACACATAGCATGCATTTAACCGACCCTACAGTCAGTCACTGTCAGTCTACACTCATCAAGTATATGTACAGTATGTACACACACACACACACACACACACACACACACACACACACACCACACACACACGGATGCCTGTCCAACGTCTTGCTCCACGCACACACACACAACACACACACACACACAACCACACACACACCACACACCCACATACCGGTACGCAAACACACACCCACACACCACACACACACCACACCACAGTAAAGGTGACACAAGCCCGTGGCCTGGAAATCACTACCGCTTAGCTTCCTAGTTTGGGTGTCACCCTATCTGGGCCGCAGTGTCCCAGAGTCATGAAATTTAAATGCTGCAGGCCATCCTTAGGGGGCTCTAAGAATTTCCCCATGATGGCTTCGTGAGTAATAACCGGTAGCCAATAGAAAGGTGACATTAACCATGATGCTTTTTACGGAAAAATTACCTAAAGGAATGATACGGTGATATGTTTCTTCTTGTTTGATCCAAATATAAATATATGTAGATTACACTGACTCTTCATGTCAGAAAAGAGCAGAGACAGTCACGGCAATGAGAGCTGAGTGGCAACACC
>PIJE02000953.1:0-57500 GCA_002895965.2 Coryphaenoides rupestris | reverse complement strand
ACACAATATTCCCTGAGAAACTCAACGACAGGCTATGGGTGGCACAGAACAGATGATGTACTGATGTATTGTATTGTGGTTTAACCCCAGAGATCAGTGTACTATTGAGACACGGCTCCCCCCCCTCAAAAGAACAAGAATCGTTCGTAAATGTGATTGCATTGCTGATCAACATTCGTGGCTAAAGGGTGGTTCTAATGCCATGTCGTTGAAGATATCACCGATGATGATGATGATGCTGATGATGCTGATGATGATGATGGGCATCAGATCTAGCGTCTTGAGAATCAATAAATAAATGACAGTTCTTACAGGGGACTGGGGAATGGAGGTAGGTCGGTAAGGAGGTAAGGAAGGACACCGATTAAGTTGAGGCACAGGGCGACTCACGTAGTGTTTGGACGGATGGCGCCTCTTCTCCACGTCCACGACTTTCACGTCCAGCACGGTCCGAAACTGCATCTTGACTCTGCACAGACTCTGCATGCGAATGTCAGCGTGTGGTCTCAGCTCATCAAGATCATTCATTCATTAAACTGTGGTTTTATATATATATATATATATATATATGTATATATATATACTGTATATCAGTCCGGTGGAGTCCGATTATTCAGATTCAGATTCAGATTCCGTTGACGCACCGCACCGCACCGACCATCCGACGGGGAGCTGAGCGGTAGTCCGTGTGCATCGTGTGCGCTCCGATCGCCACATGCAGACCAACCCCAAAAAACCCCGAAACCCCAAAAACGCCCGAACCCGACGCCACCACCACCACCACCACCGTCACGTTGCCTGTGCGTGCAAAACTGTCTGAGGACGGGACTGGAGGGGTCCGTCCAGCCTGGGTGGGTAGGAGGAGGCGGGGAGGGGTCTGTTTTCTCCCGTCGTCTCCTATAGAGGTGCTGTCATCACGTCTTTAGGTTAAAAAGCTTATTATTATAGACCAGGCAACGCGCCCCCCCTTCCCCTCCCTGTGCTCTTCTTGTGAAGAGTATTATAAGACGAGAGAATTTGGGAAGATCGGGTGGGATGGGCTTCACACACCCCCCCCCCCCCCCCCCCCCCCCCTGAAGGCGACTACAAAATATAACGAAGTCGGTTAAAAAAAATCATCATCATGCCAAATAATGTCAGCCCGTCAATGTTTGGATTTGCATGCATTGCGCAGATTGTCATCGATTCATGATGACACTTCTAGCATTGTTAAGCGGCGTAGACTGTTTGAGTGGGTTCATTTAACGTTTATTTTAACAGTGAAGAGAAACTGGTCAGGGATTATTATTATTATTATTATTATTACATACTTTTGCCAATACAGCCTTTGCCGATGGGCTGCATAGCAGGAACAAGAACGCATCGGCTGAAGCAGTGGCCCAAGCAGTGCGGTGGAGACAAGCCGACGTACACATGTGTCTTATATACACAGGCGACACTACTGCCCTACCAACTCTGCTCCTGCTGGCCAGTAAGACCAGTGAGACCAAACACTGCCGCCCTGTGTACACTGTGTGCACAATTATGCACCAAGGTTCTGGCAACATTTGTAATTGTCCTACATCATGTGTGCAGGATTCATATTTATTTTCTCTTTCATACACACTCACACACACACACTGAAAATACCCTACTTTACAATAGTGCACAATCCTTCACCTCCTCCATGAATAAGTGTCTATTCACAATGCTCCTCTACATATAGGGCCTGTGTATAGTCCAATGAGCAGTAGATATGTTGGATTGCAATAAGACATTGCAATATGTAACACGTAGACTGTGTTACATATTGCTCCGTGTGTTTTTTTAATGACGAAGTTGGGTTTGATAAAGTTCAGAAGGTGTCAATCTGGGTCTGGTCAGCAGGTGGCGACAGAGGGTCGACTGCCTTCAGCCAAACGCCCCCTGCTCCCCACCTCTGTAACATTTCGTATTATTAACCTGAGATTAACAACATGCAATGTCATATGCAATGGTGAAAATAGTAGGCTACTAATACCCTTTACTCAAGAAGATAGTCGGCCTACTTCAGGCAACAACAGAAATACGAAATCAGATTTATTTTCAACATTTTAGAAACATATACACATATGTACAATTTGCTTTGAACAAAACATATTTCCACACAACACCATATCCGCTGCCCTAGCTAAACATGGTATAGTGGCTGCTGCTGGAGCTAACTATGTCGCTATTGCACTCCAGCGCGTTGAGGATGAGCTCCAGGGCTACTTTGCTGATGTTGGGGCTGTAGCGCTGCCTCACCGCCGACAGGATGTGGAGCACGTGGACGCCCTTCTCTGCATCTACAGAAGCACGGGACAGCAACAGCCAATCGTCAACGGACCGCTACATCGCCACGTCTTCATTGTTCAGACTGAGCCCTCTCAGACGTACTTAATTGCAACACGACGTAAACTGTCCAATTTTCAAGGACAATCTCGATTAAACGTAACATTTATTTAAAAAAAAAAAAAGAAAGCCAGTAAATTCTTGGAAATCGTGTCACACACACAATGACACACTTGGTGTAATTTATGACAGATCACAGGCTGGCTGGTCAGTGGATATTCTTATTTTTGCTCCTATGTTTCTCTCTGAATGAATCTGATAAAAAAATTGTTTCATATATATATTATATTTTGGATATGAATATTGAGTCACATACGTATTTTCTCTGGAAAAAGTGAAATAATGTAATTATGTAGTACTTCATTAACAGCGTAAATGACTTTGCCTTACATTTCTCTCTCTTGCAGTCCTCCCTGATAATGTCTTTGACCGCAATGAGGAGATCTTTATCCTGTTCAGTCACCTACAGAGAAAAAAGAAAAAAGACAAAGCATTGTGTATATATGTTCATACTGGACCTATAGATGCACAATATCAGGTTAAACATGCAATTCGTTTGTGGCTGTCTATCGTGTGTTCCTACATGGTAGAGCTCATCCTGGGACTTGACCTTGCGGTACACCGTGCCCTGGTCCTGGAGCACCTGCAGGCTCTCCTTGAGGAGCTGCCGGAGCTGCTGGCCTGCAGAGGGACCTGCGGAGGTACCCGCCACGCTCCCCTGGGCGGAGGGGACCCGCACTGGGCTCCCCTGGGCCGAGGTACCCCTCCACACTCCCCTGGGCGGAGGTACCCGCCACGCTCCCCTGGGCGGAGGTCCCCGCCACGCTCCCCCTGGGGCGGAGGTCCCCGCCACGCTCCCCTGTGGGCGGAGGTACCCGCCCACCTCCCCTGGGCAAGGGTTACCCGGCACACAGTCCCGCTGGGGCGGACGGGACCCTGCCACGCTCCCCTCGGGTTGGAGCTGGACCCCGCCATTCTTTCAGAGTGCCAGAGGCAATGCAAGACATCTGAAGATGCATGCCATGGAGTTTATAAAAGTACATTGAAAATATTCCTGAATGTATGTTGGTAGTCGACTGTTGCATACTGTAATATCAAATTCCCATCATGAAGGAACATAATGCATTTGCATTTGTTGCAGCATTGCAGGGGATATAACAGTCAAACAAATTGACTGTTGAAGTCGCTTTGACATCTGCTATTACTGAATAGTAAATTCAAGTGTATGACACCAATTGCAATCTGTAATTCCATTAAAATTGTAAAAATGTATACAAAAAAATATATTCATTGTACCACAGCAGTCTGAAGAACAGACTCCTTTTAATAGTACCTGGTCCCCTGGTTTGGTTTGGGCTTGACTGCAGACCAGAGGCTGCAGAAGGTCCACGACATCATAGGGTCTGAACTTGGTCACCGACTTCTCATTCAGGAAATCCTTTAAGATATGTGTTGCCCTGGTAACACGGCCAACAGGAGGGCCACTGAAAAACCCACAAACAGCATTTTTAGACCAAAAAATCTATAGAAACTGCCGGATATGGCACAAATATATGTTAGTATGCTATTCCAAAGATGTTTTATACATTATTTAAACACCAGTAATTAGCTTATGACAGCCAAAAATGATCTTCAGCCAAAATGGGACTATCAGTATGCCAGTGGATGTTGTCAGAATGGCAGATCTTATTGGCAGTTTTTCACACAATTCCATTTTGTAAAAGCGCAATATTTCCATGTTTACATGGAAAAATGACAATAGCCAAAGACAGCCTATAGCCTAGTTGCTTATGGTATTGGCTAAGAAAATTGGTCTATGCTTTTGCTACCTAGTGGCGCTAGCTGGAATGATCGTACTCTGTGCTGTGCTGGATACCTGGTGGCTTGTAGCTGGAACGGTTTATCATAGCACTTCCGGTAGAGCTCTGGAACCTCCATCATCCAGGCTATCTGCTCAGCCATCACCGGGTCATTGACTTTATCTAGGAGCGTACACACACACACACAACACACACACACACACACACACACACACACACACACACACACACACACACACACACACACACACACACACACACACACACACACACACACACACACACACACACACACACACACACACACACACACACGCGTGATGAATGAACTGAAGATCCAGTTGGGGCATGTGTGTCTGATATAATGAATGTATGTAGTTGTGTATTGACACGTGCTTTCCCCCCCCACCCCCCCTCTCTCCCCCCCGCCCCACCGCAACAACCACACACACACATGACAGCACTGTTACAATAATAAATGCCCTTGTGGTTCATTTTTCAAGCCTCTGTGTGGGCGGAAGGAGTGTGTCTATATGCGTGTCCGGTTCCCCATTGGTGGATTAAAAAGAGGACGGAACAGACTGGAAATACCGACCCACCCACCCTTCCACAAATGAAATGAGATATGAACACATTTGTCACGACGTTGGTAGAATCGATTGACAGCCCGATCAATACAGTGGCTTAGAATTTCGTCCCCATTTTTCCCTTTGAAAGGTAATGTCACTGACAATTAATCCATTTCACCATCTAACCGAAGAGTTGATTGGTAATCACTTTAAGTCTACTATAGTAGCAGTTGCAGGTTTTGTCCTCCACACCTCACAAGCATGTGACGTGACTTACAGAACGTGGAGGCCATGATCTCCCTCTGCTGCCGGGAGGTCTTCATCGGGCCTCTGACTCTCATCGTCTCTCCGATATCCAGCTGGGAACATTTCCTCTGAGCTTCTCTGAGCTTCTTCAGCTCAACCAAGGGGTTGAAGCCCATCTCGGACTGCTCTGATGCCCTGGGTACCACTAGATACACATGATGACCCAGAATCAAAAATAAACCCATCAAAAAAGCCTTCATTTAAAACAATGGTTTTAAATGAGCTTTGCAAACATTCCTGATTTACATAAAGCTATTTAGATAAGATAAGATAAGATAGAACTTTATTAATCCCGAAGGAAATTCTTGTGCCAGGTTGCATAGCAATAGAATAAGACAATAGAGAAATAAACAGTAGAATAATACAAATAAAATAACAGATGTACAAGTCCTAGTAGAAGTAATTGCATTACCAGGATCATCTGGTTCTTTCCACTTTTTCCAGCACAAACAATTTATCACACCAGTACCATCATCCACTGTGAATGGAAGAAATGTATTAAGCAATTGCTAACTACTATTTAACATACACCATTATTATTATTATTATTATTATAGTTTTATGATGTATTACCACCATCTATCCATCTGTACCACCATCTGCAGGACATCCTAGTAGGCCCTACTATTCAATCCCTACTGTGGCCATTATAACATTGATGATGATTTACTGTTGGTGCCTCAGCAAATCTGAATTTGACAACTTATTTACCTTGTAGTCACTTTCAGATAGATAGCATGACGTTACCTCCATAACAGAAGAAGTCGTCTCTTTCTCTCTTGCAGACCACTGTTCCGAGGACATCTACTTTATAGATCGGATGGGAATTGTACAAATAAATACCTGTGTGGTGGAAAGGGAAATGTCATCACCACCAAGAATCACAGCTCATGTGGGCCAATCATTTGCCCAACACTCATGACGGTCACAGAAGGTAAAATACACACATGTGATGTATAATGTATATCCTCGACTGTTACCTGGCACCTGACAGGACTCTCTGATCTGAAGCAGGTCTTTGATATAAAGTCTGGCAAATGCAGAAAATATCGGGTCCAACCCCCACAGGGTTGACGGAGGCTCGTCTTCCTGAGCCATCCTAATCGCATTGTGCATTTAGTGAATCAATGCACTGTTAAATAATACAACAAAATCATCATACGATGTGTACGCTTCAAAAAGTACCACGAAACTTGTGTTGGACCGTAAACTACCGGTCACGTGACGCGCGTCACATTTCCATTCACTGTCGAAAATGATGAAATATGTAAAAATAACAATCACATGAATTAAAATTGTTAAAGTGTTATATAGTACACCTTATACAGGGCGTATATATGTTGTAATTGTAGTTTGTTGATTCAAGTAAGTTTGGGTTGTTTTGTAACACGTGCGTTCGAAAAGACAGAGCGGCAGTGCGTCGGGTCTGCATGGGTCAGTTTAAAGAGAAACCTAGAGAAACGCGCGCTTTGTTTTGTTAATAGATAAGAAGGTCGGGTAGTCGGTCGGTCATTGCCGTGGTTGATGGTAAAAGTTCGCGGCTGCTCTCTTCATGTGTGCATGTTTTGTATCTTCCGTTTACATTCAAAACGTCATAGTGTTTGCTCCACCACCACACGTGTCAATACATGTAATTTTAAAGTTTAAGGAGTGCTTGTATGGGAAACGTATATTTGCATTACCAAAGCGAGTGGTAAATAAAAACAAAAACAAAACAAATCAAATGTACAATTGTCGATTTACAAATGTAACATTCAAGAATTTCCTTCGGGATTAATAAAGTTCTATCATCTTATCTTATCTATAATAAAGAAATATGTAAAGCTGCAATATTGCAATGAAATTTATAAATATGAGTATCTAAAATATACTTATAAAGAACTAAATATATACAGGTAAGTAAGTCAACGTAAAAAAAAACTGGGTTATAAAAAATACTAAGTACAAAAAATTATATATATAATAAAAATAATAAAATACAAAATAAGATAAAAAATACAACAAAAAAAACGGGGTTGTATTCCGTTAGACCTCGCTGTGGGTCTCCGGCGATAACCGGGGGGCAGCAAAGTTCACGAGCCGCGCGACCGCGACGGCGACGAGGAATGACCACAGTGGGGTGCGCGCTCGCCTCGTGGACGCGCTTTGACGCTTTTCTTTTTTTTTTTTTAAATCCGCTAGATTACCGGAGCTCGCGCCTCGACGTCCGCTACACAGAGAGAGATTTGGTCGCTTTTTCCATTTGCGTTCGGACACGTTGTAGGTTTAATTGACCAAGGCGGGGGATGTATATCGCATTTTTTTTGTTTGTTTCACGGAGCGAAATACACACATAAATACATACATTTGGATGGACCTTTGGGATGTAAACAGTTTTTCCCGTCTCGTTTTTTGGTTGACAAAGGAGTAGCGAAGCAACATTTGGGGTCGAGTCTGGCGCTACGGAGGACGTCTTCTTGTATAACTTTGCTCTGAGATGATGATGATGTTGTTGTGGTTGACTTTTTGAGAATATAGTAAATCTCTTTTAGTAGCCATGAATGTACGCACTCAGTCAACAACGATGTGTGTGAAAGGGGTGTCTGGGTTTTCCAGTCCAGCGTGTCAGCGGCCACACAAAGCTTCATTTCCCCACTATTGAGATCTACGTGCTTATACAACACACACACACACACACACACGGCTTGTGGGTATTACACGAACCACAGCTTAATCTCACAGATACGTCTTCACAATGCAATAACGACAGCTTGAAGGAGAGAGTCTGCACCAGTCTTGCTGTCCAACTTCACAATCGTCAGGATCCAGCATGTCGTTTTTTAACTTCCGAAAGATATTTAAACTGGGCTCTGAGAAGAAGAAGAAGCAATATGAACACGTCCACAGGGACGAGAACCCCGAAGAGATTTGGGACATTATTGGCGAGCTGGGAGATGGAGCCTTCGGGAAGGTGTATAAGGTGGGTCGGATCCAGTGCCCTCCTGCTGCCCCTGCTGCTGTATTGTTGTTGTTGTTGTTGTTGCTGCAAATTCCAATAGCTGTAACTAATGCATCGTCAACAGCTTGCATGATGTGTCATTCTGCATAGCTCACTGTCCGCAAGATAACAAATCCACACCACCCCATTTCACACTGGTCAGTTATTGCATTGGCCCCTTCCATCAACCTGACATTTCCAATTAACTACGTCTCCTGGTGATCAGCAGCAGTGATTATCTCCAGTAGCCTATATATGTCACACGTAGGTTATACTTGAGAACGACCACGGACAGATTTAATCAGATTTCAGGTCAGGTTACACCAAGCAGGCAGAACTTATTCACTCATAATGTTCTTCCACCACCACCCAACTAAACCATCATCTTGTGCATTGGTTTCTAAAAGTTGCAGTCACCAGATATTCTAACTCCAAAGAGTTTAGTTGTATGCCCCTTTAAGCCTAATCCTCATCCACAATGATTGAGTCACAAGTTGCCTCTTACAGTGTCTGAAATTCCAGTCCCCAACCAGAGCTTATACTTGGAAATACCACTACTCTTCAACATGGAAACGAATTCCAAAACATTCTGTCAACATCTATCGCTGTCATTATTTCCTCGCTAAAAGTTCTATTCAACTGGCAATGGAAATGCAAAGGCAGAGTTGAAGGATGTTTATGAATAGAACATTCTAACATGTCTGGGAATTGGTCCATTCACCTCCTATGCACTACTGCTCCCCTGATGATTCACTTATCCTGGGCAGTCTCCGTGGTCCACATTGGATGGAAATGGAAAATGTATGCGTGTATATTTACTTCTCGGGATAATCATTTGGGGGTCATTTTTAAACACGAGGCACTAGTATTATTAAGGCCTGGGACACACACAGGTCGGTAGGAAGTAGCTGTGTCCCCATATATCCGCAGTGAGTCTCCATCAAGCACTTCCTGCTCTCTAAGCCAAAACCAACAAGATAAATGTCTGCTTAAAACAACACTGATTTTCCATGCCAATTTCTTTGAGGCTTTGGTGGCCACTGTGGTGGGAATCCTGTATTGTAACCAGCACAGTCAGCGAAATGTTTCCCAGCTAACATGGCCCGCTTATACTGTGTTTTGTCTGCCTAGGCCCAAAACAAACAGACTGGTGTCCTGGCCGCAGCCAAAGTCATAGATACCAAAACTGAGGAGGAACTGGAGGACTACATGGTGGAGATTGAGATCCTGGCGTCTTGCGACCACCACAACATCGTCAAGCTGCTCGACGCTTTCTACTACGATGGCAAACTTTGGGTACGCGAGTCTCCCTCCTCTTGTTTTGTGGCCTGGTTGCTCATATTGGACCTGGTACCTCTGCAGTATCACATCCAAGTCCATCTCATCATCGTTATTATGGGTCATAAATGGTCAACCGTGAACTTTAAATGTGTTAATATTCACAACGGTTTGCAGGAATGTACGTTTGAGAAGGTACTGTCTGTGGATGGCGTGCAGCGTTTCCCTAAAGCTGTCTACCCGGATTGGAAAACATTTGCATTGCAAAATGTGAAGCGCCGCGGTGTATAATGCCATGGTGTCTATGGAAATTAGAGCCTTGGTACGGAACAGTCATCTCTTGTAGGCCTATTAGGTGGTATATTATTTATCCAGTCGCCTTCATATACAGTATATTCCTTCTTTGGCTAACCATTACATGATCTGTCAGTGGGATAGCTGGTCAGGTTGTCAATGGTGAACAGCTGCATGCCGTACTCGACCCCCTAGAGAGGACACACATAACCCCTTGAATGACCATGGAGATTCCTATCACATTTCCTAGCCTAATATTTGCAAGTGTGATTAAAGTATACCGGTACAGTCCACAAAGGAAGAGATAGTAGAGGAAGTAAAATGATCCTCAATGTGTTTTGCCAGAACAGACAATTCTCAGGCCGGATCAGCAGGAATATTCCACTGTTCTAGCAGATTATGATAAGCGTAAGGCTGACATGTTTACATGAATGCTGCCTCATTGTCTTTTTGATGTGATTGAGGAATATGATCCAGCCCCTGAAGATATAGGCCATACATTTAAACAATAGCGAATGCTTTGTCAAAACAAATGGGTTTATGGTATGTATACAAGAAATGAACTGTCCTTTAGTCCCTATTGGACACAAATAGGACAACAGTATTCTGTTTAACGCCAAATAAAGACTGCCATATACGATATATTGATAATGATTAGATAATACAGTTTGATATACATACGATGGATGCATTTTACTGGGCTAAATCCTCAGTGGGCAAACACATTCAAATTCAAAGGTTTGGATATGGACGCTGTTTAACCAACCTCACGAAAATGTAAAACAATGTCGAACGTATATATCTTTAGAGCTCCAGGAATGTGGGCAGATGATGAAAAGTGGGACTCTGTGACTCCAGGGAGTAGAGGCATAGCCATAACAGTGTAGTGTATTGTAGCGAGGCATAGCACAGCTCCATGATAAGCTGCAGTCTGGTGATTACATGGGTATTTTATTACAGAAACAGAGCAGAGGGCCCAGCCGTGTCCCAGCTACAATGGCCACAGGCCGATGAAAGAAAGAAGTGTGATTATCATCTGCGTGTGTGTGTGTGTGTGTGCGCGTGTGTGTGTGCGTGTGCGTGTGTGTGTGTGTGTGTGGGTTAAGTCCAGGACTACTGTTCCTGCTGGCGATAAAGAAGGCCGACTTTGTTACGCGTAATGAGCGAAGCGTTGGGTTGGGGGGTAGCAGGGCCTGCATGATGTCATCTATCTGGGGAGCTGCTATGTTACGGGATACCGCGCTTTAGTTCTAAAGAGACCTTTTGAAATGTTACAGGGGTTTTTTTTTTCCTCCGTCCTTGTCCTGGTGCACACAGCTGAGCTCTTTGCCAAAGAATCACATGGAGAATCTCAAATCTACCCTTTCATAAGCGCATGATCAGACTTTTAGTGTGTCTTTCTTAAATGGCTCTTTTCAAGTGAGGAAGAGGGGGGGTTGTGGGCGGGTGGGATGGAGGGGTGAAGCCAGCCACAGCCCTTGTCTAGAGTTCCTCTCTGTTTTCCACTGCCGCGCCACAGTGGGGGCCATTGTGTGGCGGCAAAGGCACCAAGACAAACAGCACGCCCACAGCAGAAACAACCCTGGAAGGCCGTGTGTGTGTGTGTGTGTGTGTGTGTGTGTGTGTGTGTGTGTGTGTGTGTGTGTGTGTGTGTGTGTGTGTGTGTGTGTGTGTGTGTGTGTGTGTGTGTGTTGTGTGTGTGTGAAGTGTGTGTGTGTGTGTGTGTGTGTGTGTGTGTGTGTGAAAAAGACAAGACTCTAGACTTGAGGCATTCAGTATGGTATGCAAGGGCTGTACTATTGTTGAGCAAGTGGATCAATCTTGAATTGGTGTATTTGATCATTTTTAAATATGCCTTGCCGTAGGCCTTCTTCTTCAGGGAGGGTAGCCTTCCTGATGGTTTGCTTCAGGGTTTGCTTTCCCCTATCGGAGTAGTTATCATTTACCATGATTTACCATCATGACACCTCCAACATACGTGAGATTTGTTAAGCCGCAAATTGGTGACAGAAATGCAAGGGCATCCTTAGAAATGGATGATCCATCGCTGCTTCTACAGTGGCTACATTGTGGCTAAGCATGACCGTATGTGTGCACACATAAAGGCTAATCCTGATTGGAAACGGGGCTGAAGTTTGAACCCCTGCGACGCTGTCTTCCTCACCGCAGTAGGAAACCGTTCCCACGCTGCAGCTCCAATCAGGCCAATCCTCTTAAATGCACGCTTATATTGAATGCCCCTGAAGCCCTGTTGCCAGGCTCAGTGTTGCGTTCACTCAGTTTGGATGAAGATGGTCAATCACCAATTCCCGTTGACAGCTAATCAAGGGTTTTAGATGCTGTGAACCATGGCTCCTTTTGTGTCTGTTGTGTCTGTTTACAATGCATTGGTGGAAGGTTGCCCATGCATTCAGCAATATTGTCTTTTGAAAATGGCAAGTTTGAAGGTGGACAGAACTATGCTGTCACTGGTTTACAAGGCCTGCATTCAGAGTATATCGTCCTGCAGATGGACTGCACCCCCTATGGTGTGAATATGCACTTTGACCTTCAGGGTGAAGGTATAGCATGGCCCAGGATGCAGACCAAACGAGGCTTCACATCCTTTGTCCCACTCAGCGTTCAGCTGCTTGAAAAGCTCTGAGCACTTGATGTTTTTAAATTATTCTTTTTATGATGCTTTTATTTACATGTTTGTTATTTCTGGCTTGCTACTTACTCTTTTATGCGGCAATTGCTCAGGAGGTAAGAGCAGTTGTCAGGCAACAGGAAGGTTGCTGGTTCGATCCCCGGGCTCCACCTAGCTAAGTGTCGAGGTGTCCCTGAACAAGACACCTAACCCTAAATGCTACTCCTGACGTGTTGGTTGTTACCTTGCATGGTTGACACCGCCGTTGACACTGTATGAATGGATCAATGTGAGGCAACTGTAAAGCGATTTGGATAAAAGCACTATATACAGTAAATGCAATCCATTTACCATTTATGCTCCTTGTGCAAAGCAAATTCCCCGAGGGGCAAGAAAGGTTCCATTCATTCATACATTATCCCTGTGTTCTTTTCAAGCCGTGCCTGCTTTGTGCGTAGGCACATAAACATTTGTGTTTAAGAAGTGACATACCCCACCCCCCCCTTTCACTTCTTGCAGATACTTATTGAGTTTTGTGGAGGAGGAGCCGTGGATGCCGTCATGCTGGGTGAGTCGGTTGTTGTATTTGATCTTTGCATACAGCCCATGCTCAATTTGTCATCTCCACGAGGCATCATGTATCCACACATGTAGACCATGTACATACATATGCAGATGATTTTTTCAATGCCAAGTGTGTTCCACTGCGTTTCCCTGGGCTAACTGCAGAGCTGGAGAGGCCCCTGACGGAACCCCAGATCAGGGTGGTTTGCAGGCAGACCCTCCAGGCACTCCTCTACCTCCACAACAACAAGATCATCCACAGAGACCTGAAGGCCGGCAACATCCTCCTCAGCCTGCACGGAGATGTAAAGCTGGGTGAGTTGAATGCAGCTTGACACAGCGGCCAGCAACACACTATTCACCCGTCTGAAAACCTTCCACGGGCATTTAGATGGCGTACTTAACCCACTTGGGAAGCTTCTGGTTCCCTCTTACCTTTGCTTTTGATTCCTGAGAAGTTCATTTTCTTAAGAAAGGGCTTTTACTTGTCTCACATCAGATTAGAATGACGTTGGAACCTAATTTGTATGCCCTTTTTAAATGTTACATTCTTAATTAATTTCTGGTCTCGCCATTCTCTCTGATGATCCTTTAAAGAACTGGAAGGCATATCATTGTTATTCCCCAACAGTAACGGTCGGCCAGGGGTAGACACAGTGACATAGAGTGACTGGACCACATGCCTAGCAATGCAGTCAACCAGCGGCTGCCTGATTTGCCAAACGGCTACAGCCACAGCGGATGCAGTAATGCTCTTGACTCGAAAGAGATGAGTCACTGCTGCTGGGTGGACCAGGGCCTTACAGGATGGAACAACAAGCGTTTTGTCCAGGGACAAATACAAGATGCCAGTAGAGCCGTTGGATATCTGGATGTCTCTGTGCGATTACTCAGCCACAAAAGAGGCAAAGCTGGGTGCGGCCATCAAAGGGCAGCAGCATGAGTATATTGAATACAAACGGGCTACGTTGAGTTGCCTTCAGTTAAAACAAGGGAGATGAGCAATGTAGTTAAATCAACATTGTGAATGTGTGTGTGTGTGGCTTATTTGGCTGTGCATGGAAAGGAATCACTGGCAGCCGTTTCACATGCAGGTCCAGGTCTGGTTGGGATCACAGTTTTTGTTCGTTTGTTTCCAGCTGACTTTGGGGTTTCTGCCAAAAACACCAAAACACTGCAGAGGAGAGACTCGTTCATCGGGACACCTTATTGGTGAGTGAAACAAACGCACATTAAGGACTTCAGAACTTCACTCATTTTAACTAAGACTAAGAAATTGGAAAGGCAAGATCTTAAGACTTCTTATTGAAAAGAGAAAAGCAAAACCTACTTTCCCCCCGTGGTATCAACGTACTTTATCCAGGATGGCTCCGGAGGTGGTCATGTGCGAGACGTCCAAGGACCGGCCATACGACTACAAGGCAGACATCTGGTCCCTGGGGGTCACCCTGATCGAGCTGGCGCAGGTGGAGCCCCCCAACCACGAGATGAACCCCATGAGGGTGCTGCTGAAGATAGCCAAGGCCGAGCCGCCCACCCTGATGCAGCCCTCCCGCTGGTGAGGCTCTCCACATCTCTCAGCCTACCAGAGAGGACAGAATAAGCTCATGTGACTGGAATGGGCATTTGCCAGCCTTCTGCCTTAAAACTGCCTGTCAATTCCAACCTGTGTTCTTTTGATACGTATCACCCCCGCTCTCCTTCACTCTTCATACCCACTTTCTTGTCCATAAAGGCACAAAAGATTCCCTGGCGTGAGCACAAATATTGTCAGATGTGCATTTCTGTCTTTTTTAATTCCAATCCCAAGAAGCCCCCACCCTTTTCGACAATGTTGTTGTAATCATTTGGGCAGAATGTGAATGTAAAAGTTTCCTGCAGTTTTTGCAGCTTCTCCTGAAGCAGCCAGGGCTACATACTGTATACCGATGGCTAAAGTCCCAGTGGTCGTCCGAAAGGAACGCTTCCATCCGTCAACCTCATATTTTCCACTCTGTTGTTGTCATTATCCTCCCCTGACGCAACATCACTGTTGTGTGTGTGGACGCGTGTCTTCCAGGTCTCCAGCCTTCAGTGACTTCCTGCGGCGTTGTCTGGACAAGAACGTGGACAACCGCTGGAGCACTGCACAGCTCCTGCAGGTAGGTGTGGCCGTTAGGGTTAGGAGTTAGGGTTAGGCGTCTTGCTCAAGGACACCTCGACACTTAGCTTGGTGGAGCACGGGGATCGAACCAGCAACCTTCCTGTTGCCAGACAACCGCTGTTACCTCCTGAGCTACTGCCGCCTATTCCACGTATATACACGTGCAATGGAAGAGTCATGTCTAAAATTAGTAATTGAATGGCCATTGTACGGCTTTGAATAACATACTACACATGTTTTTACATTTGGATTTGAATCCAATATGAAAATATCAGATTCCATGTGTTTTCCCTGTTAAGACCTTCATAATACGGATTTGAATGGTGCCACAAGGACGGAAAAGTCTTGTGTCACTTTCTCCCCGGGCCGTCTAAGTATAGCCCCAGTATGTGGAAAGGGGATACTTGACCAACCTCATGACATTCCTGCTGACCGCACGATCACACTGCTGCGTTTGTTATCGGCATTCACGCTCTCTATTCGGATCGACAAGCGAAATATTCCCACTCTGGGCACTTTTGGTTGTTGTTTGAGACACACCAGAGTAACTTTGGACAGAACCGTGAGATAAGAAAAGCACAGCTAATCTGCCCCTAGGTTCTCAGCAGTTGAAAAGTGATATCTTCACAGACAATTACGTTTGCCAGGACCAATGTTCTCTTTCTCACTCACTCACACTCACACACACGTGCACACTCACACACACGTGCACACACACACACACGTGGGGCTAATCACGTCCATTCAGAGCGTATAGCCAACTTTAGCGCCTCTGAGGCTAAATGTGGCAGCTGCTTACCTTAGAGGCGCTGCTGCACCTGTGCCCGGGACGCTAACATCGTATGCCAACAAGGATGATGCTTATCCCCCACCACCTCCTCCTCCTCCCCCCCTCCTCCATACCCTCATCTCCGCACCCACGTCAGCAGAACAGCCGTTTGTTTTTGTCCGATAAGGTTGAGAGTGTCCTGCCATTTCACAGCCAGACACACTCCTTCAGACTCGGAGCAGGGAAGGGAGGTTTTTTTTACACACATGCGCTCAGATATGGTCTGTAACTAGAATGAGATTTCTGTACTTTGCTTTTTTTGGTACATTGAGTGTACTAAGATGGGCTTAAAGATAGAGCACAGTCGTCGGCCATTAACAAAGGTGTTGATCTCAAAGATCAACACCTTCGGGCCAAATACAAAATATGTGCAGCTGGTATCTAAGCTGAGGAAGGTGATTGGAGGGAAAAATATTTCAAAGTTTCAATTGTGACATTTAGTCAATATGAGTATATAGTTTCCTTTTTCAACACTGACAGAATGTATTTTGAGATACGTAATACAATTTAGCTGTGGGTGGATGGCTTATTCTTTAGACACTTAGACATAGACATTATTTAGAACTGAAATCATACCGACCATGAACAAGTCATTGTTTTTATTCGTAGTGATGGCTGCAGGGAAAATACTATTACTGTACTAATATCACAATGTTTATTACTAAGTGTTGACTTGGTGAATTTCGTATTTGCTGCCATCGCAATAAACAGCTGGAAGGGCAATAGTATCACTGACTTCTGATGTGATTCCTGTGTGCCTGATGTGTCCTTAGCATCCGTTTGTGTCCAGCGTGGTGGACAGTAAGCCCCTGAGAGAGCTGATAGCCGAGGCCAAGGCCGAGGTCACAGAGGAGATCGAGGAACACAAGGAGGAAGAGGAGGATGAGACGGACACACTGGTGAGA
This sequence comes from Coryphaenoides rupestris, assembly GCA_002895965.2. Classification (NCBI taxonomy): domain Eukaryota; kingdom Metazoa; phylum Chordata; class Actinopteri; order Gadiformes; family Macrouridae; genus Coryphaenoides; species Coryphaenoides rupestris. Next base: position 40,834 of record PIJE02000953.1, on the reverse strand, counting down.
CACAAAGATCGACACACAGTTCCTGCTTTCCTGCTTCTACTCACCAATACTTTATTGTTCCTTTGCTGTCATCCTTATTAAATGTTCATTAGTTTCGTGGCCACCAGATCAGGAAACCCATTCTAAATCCATTGTCAAAACATCATCAAACTATTGTTTTTTTTTATGTATTTTTCGTATAGGGCCATAAGCGCGCCCCGTCGGACGTCAGTATGGCCAGCTCAGAAGACGAGAAGATCCCCCTGTCTCCCTCCATCATGGAGTGCCTCCCTGAGAAGACGGAGCCTGCTCTGCCACCCGTGGCCAACCATGTGGCGGACTCCCCCACCGCCGACCCGACATGCGTGGAGCAGGCCCAAGAGAGCCCGATGCTTCCTGTTGCGGACCGGAAGGATGCGGAACAGGCGCCGGCCGAAGAGAAGGCCACAGAGGTGGCGGTTGAGATTGTGGCGCCGGCATTGGTAGCCGAGACGGACGTGCCCCCGCCACCGGATGTACCGACCAAGGAGGTGGAGCGGTTGGAGATCGCTAGCGTGGAAGAGAAGGAGGAGGACACTGCACAGGGGCCTGCCGATCCAGAGGCCTCCATTGAGAGCATGGACGTCACAGAGACTCCCGTGGACGAGGGAGGGGAGGTCCAAGTGGAGCCTGAAACGACGGCCAAGGAGGAGGAGGAGGAGCAGGAAGATCCCTACAAACACCTGAAGGTCACCGTTAAGCTACCCGGGGAGGCCCTGAAAGCAGGCGAAGGTGACGGAGAAAAGCCGAAAGAGGAGGAGAAAATGGCCGAACAGGAGGATAAGGCGGTTCCGGACAAGGCCAAGGATGACCGAGAGAGGGATTCGGACTCGGGAAGTGTTTCGGCCGCAGATAACAGCAGCATGGACCTGAACCTCTCCATCTCAAGCTTCCTCTCCAAAACCAAAGAGCCCGGGACCGTGTCCATACAGGTAATGCTAGAAAGAGACCACTCATGCTGTTGAACTAAATGAGGTGTACTAAAATCTACCCAAATATCTTAAACTTAAAACACATCTTTTTAACACTTTTAAAAATTGCTTGTAATGTCTAACCCTCATCTTTCCCCCTTTTTACTGCTTAATTTGTCATTTTAAATGTTTCAATGTAATTTTTTATCAATTTTAAAAATAAATTGCATTGCCATTTTGTCTAATTGTCAAGTGTCTCAAAGCGCTTTCTAAATAAAATGTATTATTATTCAAATGTAAGTGGTAAACGTTGTCCTTCTATCTGCTGTGTTTAGGAAACCAAGCGGCAGAGGAAGACTCTGAAGAAGACCCGGAAGTTCATGGTGGACGGCGTGGAGGTCAGCGTGACCACGTCCAAGATCGTCACGGACAACGACACCAAGGATGAGGAGATGAGGTTCCTCAGGTAACCGCTGCTGCCCTCTCTCAACACTCTGCTGCTAGACGGTTGCACACCTACATGAGAAAAGAGCAAGAAATCCATGAGTTCCATTCCATAGAAAGATGGTAGAGACTGAATGGGTTTGTGTTGCGTGTTACTTCATGATCCCATCATCCCATCATCAAAACCCATCATTATTACACACACAAAGCCAATCGATTGGGGCCTGAAGTTGGCTGTGATTGCTGTGAAGAGTGGTGGTCTCAAGACACCCCCCCCCCCACACACACACACACACACACCTCCTCATAGAACAAGGGCAAATATTGGATAAAATCAAATAGGTTTGATATTATCTGGGTCTACTCACTCAGTGTGGGGGGGGGGGGGGGGGGAGGCACTGAGACTGAGATCACCGATTACGCTGGCAACAGCTAATGAGATTTGAGATCAAGAATGGCCAATGAGGTGTGAGGTCAAGAATGGCCAATGAGGTGTGAGGTCAAGAATGGCCAATGAGGTCAAGAACGGCCAATGAGGTGTGAGGTCAAGAAGGGCCAATGGGGTTTGAGGTCAAGACAGAGCGGCCAATGGGATTGGAGATTCTTCTTGTTTGATTGTATCCTCTTCCTCTTCTTTTGAACAAAGAACGATTTCATATTTTTATTTGAAGCAGTGTATTGGTTGGGGACCTTCCCATGTACAGGAATGATTAATATACAAGTAAAGTAGCAAGTCCCATCATCTTTCATATGTGGCTTCACCGATACACACTGTACATGTGCTTTGCATTGCCTTCTGTTGCCTGTGTTGAATTAATCCCCCCCTCTCCCCGTGGTCCCTCTGCCCAGGCGGCAGGAGTTGAGGGAGCTGCGCCTCCTCCAGAAGGAGGAGCAGCGGGCGCAGCAGCAGCTTAGCAACAAGCTGCAGCAGCAGAAGGAGCAGATCTACCGGCGCTTTGAGCAGGAGACCACCGTGAGTTACCAGACACCTCCCTAACCACAAACCTAGCCTTGCGTGCTCTGGGATTGTGTGAATGGAGACTGTGTCACACCGTTCAGGTGGGCACTAGGGGGGGCAAAGTTGAAATGGTTTCAACTTTGAAGCGAGTCTTCCCTGCGACAAAGCCCTGTGTTCTCCAGAGGAATGAATGATGTCTCCAGGCACGTCTCAAGTGAACATGGCAAACAAGTTCTAGCTTAGTTTCCAATCTTTTTACATAACCGTCAATTCCCACCCTTGTCTCCATCAGCGCACTGGAAATAAACACCACTGTCTTCCCTTCAGCCAATCCCTGAGAGACCTTTTCATGTCGCCTCCCAGGACACAACCTGTCTAACTTGAACACAGACAACTGCTGGCTAATTTCAATATGAAATAATTTCCAATTCGTTCAAATGCATTGCCATAGTTTTTACAAGCAAGGAATGTGCTTTTGGGAAATTGGTGCACAACATTGAACATTAAACAGAAAGTAATAATATAGAAATTCTAAAAATATGTATACAAAATAAGCAACTAAAAGGTGCCATTTTAGAGTGGCAAAGAATGCATTAAAGAATGGGTCACATCAATGCATTCACCATGTCTACCCCCTCCACCGTGGCAGAGTAAGAAACGTCAGTACGACCAGGAGGTGGAGAACCTGGAGCGGCAGCAGAAGCAGACCATCGAGCGGCTGGAGCAGGAGCACACCACGCGGCTCCGCGACGAGGCCCGCCGCATCAAGGCGGAGCAGGACAAGGAGCTGTCCAAGCACCAGAACGCCCTCAAGAACCGCAAGAAGGAGGTGAGACCCCGGTGATGTACTCACCTTCATAGGGATGTGGTGACGTGTTCACTGAAATGTCCCCGCTAAAGGTGCTGTAGGGTGAAGATTAAATAATCATAATAATCTTTATTCATAGAGCACTTTTCAAAATCGAAGTTACAAAGCTTTGCAAAATAAAACACTGTTTCTGCTTTGTCTGGCCTTGACGACTATACATGTCCTTCTTAAAAAGAGCAGTGGAACGATGATAAACACTGAGCGTTCTCACCTACATCTTAGGTCTAAGTCACTGTTCCGCTACCTCACCCACAAGCACACCGTCAATGGCTACCATTGTGACGGTCGAAACAGGAAGTAAACCCTTCCCAGGGCCAGGAATGCAATGGCAATGATCAATGAACTCATTAAAGACCACTACTAAAACTAAGGTTTGCCAGATGAGGTAATCAGTGGAAGTCGATCCGTCATTGTCACCACCATTACCGGTCACAATAATGGAAAACAATTTCCCTGTTGGTGCAGTTCTGTTGGACTTAAAAGTGTGCGTGCGTGTGCGTGTGTCACTGTTATGTACACACATATTATGTACATACAGTAGGTGTAAACATTTACCTTTGTAATGTGTTTCCATTGCATGTTTGTTCAGCCTTAGACAAGGTTATACTGTATAACCTGTCTAAGCCTTGTTAAGAGAAGGTATACTAAGTGCTTTTCAGGCTTCCTACGTTTTGGTCCATAGCTTCTCTTTACTGTCTCTAATCAAAGCTGACCCCAATAAGCAAACGGCTAGGACGCTCGCTCGCCCGCCTGCCGGTGGAGCGAGAAAGAGGAGAGAGGGAGAGGGAGAGAGGGAGAGAGAGGGAGAGAGAGGGAGAGAGAGAGAGAGAAAGAGAGAGAGATTCATTTAGTGTTGTGCTCCTAGGATCTGCAATTCAATATTCAGCACACATATGGCATTGTGAGGCTGTTTACTAATTCACTCAGGAACAACACGCATGTTTGTGAAGTGTTTATTCTGGGATGAATATTCAAGAAGCAACTTGAATATTGGAGTGTGAACATTTACTGTCACCTATGAAAAATGAATATGCAAGGATAGATTTCCACACAGTGTTGACAACTTTTCTAGACCTCTTCTTTCATTTATTTGTTATAAAATAAATGATTAAAACCAGCTCCTACAACTACCATTCAAAGCAAGATCAAATGTGTGTGTGCGTATTCAGTTAGATATGTCTGTTACGCCTTCCGATGTACAGATCAGTGGTGCACTTATGCCCCTTACCCTCATTAGCATGTAGCACGTAGCGCAAGCTCGTAGCGGGCAGGACCGCAGCCAGAGCAGCTGGTCCAATGCTGCCACCTGGATCAGCCCGAGCCATTGTTGGTCGGAGATGCACTTGGCCAAAAGCCTGTGGGCAACGCACGTGCACATACACACGTGCACACACACATACACACGTGCACACATATACAGACACGCACACACGCACGCATGCGCACACACACACTCAGTAATGTAAGAAGCTTTTTAAAAAAAAAAGCTCCCACTACAGAGCATTTGTTTGTCTCTTTATTCATTTCTTTATATATGTCTATTTATTTGTCTTTATTCATTTATTTATTTAGTGACTCAATCCTCCTCTCTCTCTCTCTCTCTCTCTCTCTCTCTCTCTCTCTCTCTCTCTCTCTCTCTCTCTATGTCTCTCTCTCAGGAGCAGGAGTTTATGCAGAAGCAGCAGCAGGACTTGGACAGCGCCCTGAAGAAGATCATTCAGCAGCACAAACACGAGCTGGCCAGCGTGGAGAGAGACTGCCTCAACCACAAGCAGCAGCTGCTCCGTGGTAACAAAGCATGCAATTACTACTACCAGGAAAAACACCAAACACACACACACACACACACACACGGGCACACACACAGGCACGTCCAGTTCAGGATACGGGTTTGGAGTATACCAAGTTGCTCGTCTGGCATAGACCTGGCTGAACCCATTGTCATTCTGGGAAAGGCGGAACATTTTTTTTGTGTGTTTTTCTTTAAACCAATCACAATGGTCTTGGGTGGCGCTAAGCCCAGCATGCAGCGACGGTGACCTCGCAAAATAGTGCATGTGGGGGGGGGGGAGACTTTAGTTTGACATATTAGGCAACATTTGCACATCAGGGGTGGCGAGCCCTGGCATTAAAATGGCTAAAACCCACGCAAAATAAAACGCCTAATAAAACACATCAACGTTTATGTATACGTGTCTGTGTGAAAAGTGCCATATTAGCTAATATTATCCTTGCAATATTACCATGCTACATTACCTTTCAACATGATGTGCAATATTCTTAATATTCTTTTTACCATATGCAATACCTCCTCTAACCATTATTATTATCACAGTTTTATTACACTTCAATTATTGCCAAATTGTTTACACAGACTGAATATCTCATCTTGCTGATATATTTTTATACTTCACCTATATGTTTATACTTCTACTAGGACTTAGACTTACTGTCCATTTGTAAATCTGTTATTTAATTTTTATTATTCTGTTTATTTCTCTGTAGTTTTATTGTATTGCTATGCAACCCGGCACAAGAATTTTCTTCGGGATTAATAAAATTCTATCTTATCTTATCGCTAATTTAGCATTTGGCCCAGGTGTGGCGGTAAAAGGCTCTGATTAGGGCTAGCTGATTGGCTCGTTAGTCATTCATTGGAAACACCTGGGTAGCACAAACGACGACTCTTTTCCGTGAACGGCTGCTGTGGAAGGTTAGCTCAGAAACTCTCTCCAGCCGGCCACTGGTTTATTCCCGGTAAGGTCCTGGTAATGCCATTTAAAAAGTGAAAAAGGGCATTTTTCCCTTTATTATGCTCTAGGATAAGACCCCGCTGTCTCTGACCCTCTGGCAGGGAAAGCGGCCCGCCATAGAGTCTGGTCAGGCCTCGCGCGGCATTACCAGGAACTAAAGGAATAAACCTGTGGCCGGCTGGAGAGTTTCCGAGCTAACCTTCCACGGCAGCCGTTCACGGAAAAGAGTCGTTGTTTGTGCTACCCAGGTGTTTCCAATGAATGACTAACAAGCCAATCAGCTAGCTCTAATCAGAGCCTTTTACCACCACACCTGGGCACACCAAGCAAGGTGCCACTTTTCACACACAGACACACACACACACGTATACATAGACGTTGACGTGTCGCAGCAATGGGACTTTTCCTGTTTTATTCAGCGTTTTTTTCTAATCCCATTAAAAAGTGTGTTCTTATCCACCGTTAGAATATGACCTTGATGACCTTTGTGTCTGCCTATGTATATAAGGATATACTGTATATGTATATATGCATACATTTCATTAATATTGCTGAGGTTTGCTTTTAGGAATTTCCTCACATTTGTGCTTACTGCATGAAAAGTGCTCTATAAATACAATAGGTATTATTATTTTTATGCTTTCACTCAGAGCCAACTGGTGTTGGCTCTGAGTGGCTCTGTTGTTATTATTAGAACATCTTGGCTAGTAGCCTCTCTTCTCTTTCAGCATCACAGTAAATCTGTGATCTACAAGAATGTGCAAAAGACACATTTTCTGCTTTTGAAAAAGCTTGTCGGGATGAATGTATTTATGGGATTTGTTTTGTATTCTAACTGCTTTGTAAAAATAATTAGTGCAATAGATAGTTTTGCAGACATGATTGGAAATATTATATCCCATAATATTCTCTGCTAGTCATCCAGTACCAGCCTTACTGAGAATGCCTGCACTACCGCTATTGTAAGATATATATTAGTCTGTCCCAGGGCTGGCCAAACCTTTTTGATACACCTAAACAATAGTAAATGTGTTGTTTTCAACCAGTTACACCAAGAAAATCAGTGTTTCTAGGCCAGAAAACCCCATGTGCCATAGAAAATACATTTTCTATCAAAATAACTTCTAAACAGTTTGACATTTGACATTACAGTAGTTTATTGTTTTGCTCACATATTGCAAAAAGCATCTCTGTATCTGCTGCTCTTAAACTTAAATGAATTCAACACTTTTAAACTCGTATTTACTATTTACTTCTTATTTACTGCCTAGTAAATAAGTCTAGTTTATTTGTAGAAATTAACCACGGGCCATTTAAAAACGGGAAACGGGCCGCAGTTGGCCCGCAGGCTGTAGTTTGGCCACCCGTGGTCCATCCTGTCCTGTCCACTGGTGTGTGACGTGACTGGTGTTGTGGTGGCACTGGTGGCTGACTGGCTCTGGTCGCTCTGCAGCGCGGGAGGCAGCGATGTGGGAGCTGGAAGAGCGCCACCTGCAGGAGAAGCACCAGCTCTTCAAACAGCAGCTCAAAGACCAGTACTTCATGCAGAGGCACCAGCTGCTCAAGAGACACGAGAAGGTACTACAACGTTGTGCGTGAGTGCGTGTGTGCGTGTGTGTGTGTGTGTGAGATCCTATTTAGAAGGCTCTTTTATCCACAGTGATGTCTAGATGAATTGGAAGGTAGGGGTCAGCTACCCGTATGGATGTTCTGTAGCTCTGCTGGTACGATACATATACAAACACACTGTTAACCAGAGGTCAGCAACTAAATGCGTTTTTGCCAGGAAATTGTGCATATTCATTCAACCTTAATTTAAAATTCTCTCTCAAATCTCAAAATAAAAGATGTATAGAGTGTGTGTGTGGCTGGTTTAAGCAGCCTCACCTGGTCCACACTAGATGCATTGACTAATCAGTGCACACAAGTTAAACCAGCCACACACTCTCGGCGAGTGCTAGCAGTTGCCACCTGCTCTACACCATACTACAAATTTTGCAATAAACCAGTTTATTCAACATCCACCACCAGTGTCCTGATATTGGATCAGCCCTGGAAAGCCACTTTTTTATGGCATATAAAATATATTAGAACTCATTCTGATTCTGAAGAGTGCAGGGGCTTGCAAATGCTTAACACACTGATGTAGACCTGACCTAGCCCTGACCTCTGCTCCTTCACACCCCCCCCCACCCCACCCGGTCTGCGTGGCAGGAGATGGAGCAGATGCACCGCTACAACCAGCGGCTGGCGGAGGAGCTGCGCACCAAGCAGACGCAGGAGCGCACGCGGCTGCCCAAGATCCAGCGCAGTGAGGCCAAGACGCGCATGGCCATGTTCAAGAAGAGCCTGCGCATCAACGCCAGCGCCTGCATCACGGCCGACCACGAGCGGGAGAAGATCAAACTGGTACGCTGCGCTGAGGTCGTGATGTCGTGATGATTGTGATGATGTCATGATGATGATGATGATGTCGTGATGATTGTGATGATGTCACAGGCTTAGCATCTTATTCTTGCAGAGGAATATTTGGCGTGGGGAGGGGGTGGAGATGATGAAATGGGGCTAAATGATGTATCATATAAAAAATATCATATTGCGATTATTTTCTGAGAGATGATGATTGCGATATGATTCACTATTGGTGTGAATGATCATTTTTGCATCACAATTTTCATTTTCACTGAAAAAACTGAAAAAAACGCATCATTATCAAAAAATGGCAGCTTCTGCAATTTGGCCATATTGCAGAAAATACAAATAAGAAGATGTAATATAGCCCTATTCAGAAAGACAATGACATTGCAACACCAGAAACACACATTTCCATCCAAACACAGGCTTACAGCCAGAGGCCTTGTTGACAATTACTTAGATTGTGTAAACCATATTATTGTTAAAAACTGGGCCTGAATATCAGCTGCTTGGATGTCTCGGGGCTTATCTCCCTGATGATTAAGACCTTAGTTTACCAGCCCTTCTAAACAACACGGATCAGATGCTAAATAGTACCACCTTTTTCTGTTCATTGTTTGGCTATACAGATTCCAACATTCCCTCACATATTTGCATTTGGACTACATCTTTGTGTGTGCGCGCATGTGTGCGTGTGTGTGTGCGCGCATGTGTGTGTGTGTGTGTACGTGTGTGCGTGCGTGTGTGTGCTCAGTTTGCAGTGCAGGAGGATAAGAGGCAGAGGAACGAGCGTCTGCAGCAGCAGCAGAAGCATGAGAACCAGATGAGGGACCTGCAGCTGCAGGGAGACGCCAACATCAAGGAGCTGCAGCAGATGCAGGTACGGCGGCACAAACCTTTATTCACACTCACATGCTCCTCCCCAATGCAGATTACGATGTAGGCTACAGGTCCTATAGCCGACATCTCCGATACTAAAAATATTAATGGATGGGATTTCAAATGTGATTATTTGAAAGTGTAACAGTTTAGATTAGCCTCAAGTATTAGAGAGTTCAAGGCAGGGCTTATGGTCACTAACTGCCACATTCAAAATAAAGCGACCAAGTTTAACTATCACGTCACGTTCCTCGAGTGTATACATTAAGAAACACACAAGCATACGTTTTAAAATGAATTCACAGTTCTGCGAACCCCACGTTGCCAAAAGTCTCCCCATCAGAACTTATACTTCCATGTCCGTTGGACATGTACACAAGGGGGCGCTATGGGGTTTCCCACTGCAAATGTACATGAACCGAGGAGGAAGTCCGTATTTGGGCCTTCATGTGAGCACCTTTCCTGTCACCTGTCTTCCAGAATGAGAAGTGCCACCTGCTGATCGAGCATGAGACCCAGAAGCTGAAGGAGCTGGACGAGGAGCACAGCCTGGAGCTCAAGGAGTGGAGGGAGAAGCTGCGGCCCAGGAAGAAGGTGACCTCCTGGGACCTGGAGCACCACCGCAGTGTCCCCAGGAGACCATTCATATCATCGTCGTCAATGTTTTCACCTAAAATGTCATCCATTTAAACGACATTAATTATATACAAGTTATATTATTAACTTTTCTAAATACTCCAAGGCGCTTTGCAAATTACGTTTTTATATTTGACTTCAGTTAGATTTGCATATAAATTAAAGTGTTTAAATGCGCCCAATAAGGCTTCCAGGATAATAAATAAAACTCATCACCCAGGCTGAGTTGCTCTTATCTTGGACCAGATAACATGAAGCGTGTATATTTGCTTTAATTGCACCCTGGGAGGAAATGTGTAACATAAAAAAACCCCACATTATTATTATGGGATGGAAACACCTGCGCATCAGGCCTAAGGTGATGGTTGCTTCCTGTAATAAAAGCAGGGTGACGTTGTTTTGTTGACAATCAACAGTGACAGTGGTTTCCCGCCAAGAAATTGAAGAAAGGATTATTGGCATAAACCTGAAGCCATATTAGTCATGAGAGATGTGGTCTCCATGACAACCTTGAATATAACTGCTCCTGTAGGAGTCATGAGCGGCTGGCGTTAAGCGTTCCCGTGTGTGTGCCTGTGTGTGTGCCTGTGTGTGTGTGTGTGCGTGTGTGTGTGCGTGTGCAGGCCCTGGAGGAGGAGTTCACCCGGAGGCTGCAGGAGCAGGAGGTGTTCTTCAAGATGAGCGGGGAGTCGGAGTGCCTCAACCCGTCCAGCCAGGGACGCGTGTCCAAGTTCTACCCCGTGCCCAGCGTGCACCACACGGGCTTCTAGGACCATACAGAGGAACACATAGAGATAGATAGACATACAAACGCACACTTACTTACACACACACACACAGACACACACACACATCTTGACACACGTAAAACCACCACACACACACACACACAAGCAAAGAAGTACACACATGTGGAGTGTGCCACACACGCTCTGAAAAGCAAAGACTTGAGTTCAAGCTGCCTTCTCCTCGTCCCCCCTTGGCCTCACCCAAGACGAGGCTTGGTCCCCCGGCCCCCCTTGGTCTCACCCAAGAGGGGGCTTGATTTAACTGCACACTCCGCTGATCCGTTCCCCTTCCTGGGTCTCGCTGGGACCTCCTATGGCCACAAGCAGTTTGAGACGTCCCTGTCCGAACCCTTAACCATTTGTCGTCCCGTCTGTCGTTTGTACTGTAACTGTGTTTTTAAATGATGTCAGAAAAATGAAGATATGATATGAAGATTTGCTAATTCAGTGTTTTTTAGGCAACGTAGCCTCGTTTCCTCATAACCACTCAAGGGAAGAAAGTGGTCCTGTGGGATAGTTTTCTTTTTTATGATGAAATCCAGTGCCTGTAGAAATGACACATTTCTGGCTTTGAAATCCAACAGCTGGTGTTTGCGTGCAGCTCCTATAGAAACGGAGAAAGGAGCGCGTTCTGGGAGGCTGAACGTCAAGTGGTCCACACCCCATCTCAACCGGTCTTTATTGTGTATATGGAATATAGAATGTACTCAAAACGAAGGACAGTAAGAATAATAATAATAATTTTAATAATAATGTACATGAAGGTGTTGATTTGATGCATGATGACGGTGTGTATCCTTGCGTATGATACACACGGAGTCATGTTTGAGTAGAATAGTTGACAGTGCGTCAAGGAGAGACGGTTACGCAGGTGGTGTGCAGCAGGGCTTTCAATGCCACGTCTTCCAGCGGGAAAGTATTCCTCTTCGTTCAGGGCTTCTAGTTTGCCTAGTCTGCCTTCTCTGTCTCGATGCACCGCAACGGAAACACATGAGGGTTCCGGATGGACGCCGGCGGTCATTTTGGTTTGGTCGTTGTCAAAGGAAGTGTAGGGGGGGGTGGCAGTGTAGAGACCGTTTACATTCAGAGACAAACTATCACTGTTTAAAGAAAAGAAAATAATAATAAAAAGATGGAAGTCACTGTGGTTTCAAATGCCCTTTGTTTCACCATGTGACACACTCCTCAGACGTGTGTGTGTGTGTGTGTATAAACCCTAATAGTCAGACATAGGAACACGCATGGCTCAACATTCAGTCATTCAGTGCAAGGAAGTAAAAGGAAATGCACATTTTCAGAGACGGAACACCAAAGCGTACGTCTGCTTTGGCATTTATTTATACGTATTGTGGATGTTCGTCGTTTGCCTCCGTCTTTATGCTCTCATTGAAGAAAAAAGTGTTATTGTAATGACAATATTGTAGCTAATAGTCTGAATACTTCGGAAAGACTGTATACTGTAGTAGTGATTAGTAATTGTGAACAGACTAGATTCAATGCCAGCTCAGTAAGAGAATATGCTACTCACCGTGACTTGATACTATATTCAGCGGTTTCATTTAATACTTTTATGGACTCTTAAAAGACATTGTCATAATGTCACATTTGAGGTGGTTGTTAAGGAAACATTTGAAATGCTCTGGACTGGTTTAGGTAATCCTGACTTCCCGTTGGTTAATTTCAGAATATCAAAGCTTGGTGATTGGCTGATCGTACAACGTATGCCATTTAATAGGCTGCTATCCACAGACATCCTAACTGTGAACCCTTTTACTGACCAGACAGTAGCTATTTATAAGCGTGTGGTTCTCAGCTGAAACTTGTACTCATTTTTCAGGTTTGTTGCACAATTAATTGTCAAGTGATCGAAACATTTCAAAATCAAATGTAATGTTGTTTGGTTTGTTTCTCCAAGATACATTTCCTGTATGTATGTATGTTGATTCATTAAACTTCCATATGGAAATGATTATGCATTTTATATGATTAGTTGATAGCTTTTAGAAATGCCTGTGTACTGTAGCTTTGGATTGGTACTGTAAATAAACAATGTTCTATATGCTGGTACATTTGTTCCATCTTATCATTTCATAGTCTCTACAAGTTTTGAATTCAATCAACGTCTGCATCATCACATTTTCAATGCATGTCGATTCAATTCTACATGCTAATTCAATCAACGTCTGCATCATCACATCTTGGAATGACCACTGATTGAATATCAGTTTTCAAAGGACAGAAATATATCGACAGTAGAAACGTTCAAACATAAAAATATTACCCATCAAACACCCGCTTTAAATGTGTTCATAGTTTCTACATGTTTCAGTTGATCAAAATTGTCCTGCAAAATTCGACCCACTTATCATGTTAATTGCCAGTTAATTCTAGTTGCTAATGCGCTATGTTTGCTCAATGATATCCTATAATAATTGACGAATAAAAACAATGGCAACAAAGGTTGAATATCAATTTTCCTCAAAGTACAAAAATATATTGTCAGTAGAAATGGCCAAACATAAAAAACATGCAACCCACTTTACAACATGTTCCCTAAAGATATCAGCAGGCTGAACTAATACTTGATACAGACCACAGCATGCTGTGTCTAAATATCTATATCTATATATCTAGATATCTAGATAGACACCACTGTGTTAGTACCTGTATCCCCTTTAGAAATCAGGACTATCACCACAAACCCCAAATTCTGCACGGTTTCATACAAAAATCCCACTGCTGCCTACTGTTGAAGTACAACATCCTTAGACGCCAGCATGTCTTCTTCTCCTGTTGGTCTTGAGGGTGTACTCTCCTGTTAAATAATAAATACATGTATATTTAGTGAGTAGTTTTAGCAGCTGGGAGGATTTTCAGGCTGTGCTTTGCTCCTGAGCAGAACGGGGTGCAGCTCTTATACATTGGGTTTGATTGCAGTTGAGTTTTGTGGCAAGAACTGGAGAGAGCTAGAAAAAAGTCAGTTCTCTCCTCGTGAACAACGGCAGCAAACAACCTTTGCAAAAATACTTTGCAAAAATTAGCTGTAGTTAGTTTAATTTCATGGTGGACAATGAGTATCCCCAAGTCGGTTTAAGGTAGTTGCTTGGCCCTAATAGGCTACTTTGGGTTGTGGTCAGTGTCATAGTTTTTGTTCAATCCATGAGGTGATATTTTCTTTATTTCAGCTAAGGGTGGAATCGTAACAGTATTAGCATTTTTTCAAGTGTTCCCAATAAGCATGAACAGTGTGTGAACATAATCAGCCGACTGCTCAGTGCCTCCACAGAACACATTTTACTGCCAATCACTCGTGTGCATGTGGACGTTAAATTAAATCATGAAGCAACCAGCTGTGAGAAGCTGGTTTTAGTGGAGCGATGTGTGCACATGAGAGAGTATTGTGTGTTTTTTCTCTCAACTTCCATTGCATAGATACTCGCAAAGACAACAAAAACATACATACTTCTTCTTGAACATACAGTATATATATCGGAATATCGTTGAACGCTAACCCACCTCTCTCAGCCTTATCTCCCCTCCATCCATTACGTCCAAGTGTCGATATTAGTCAGGTGTGTTGTTATTACATATTGTTACTAAATACTTTAATTTATTCAACAAGGAAGCTAATCTAATACATTTGTGGTTTAGAGATACAAACTAAATGTAAGACATCAGACTAAACTAATGTCATTGTAACATTGATCCAGGTCACACATGTCAAGACCACTTCAGTTTGCCAATTGTTCACCTCTTTCTCCTTTTTGGCCGGTAAATCCTCTGTCACCTTTGGGTCCAGGAGACCCGGCACGTCCTGTGAACGAGCCGTGCGCTGGGAAAAATACAAATCCACATTAGTTCCCTGAAGACACACACACACACACACACACACACACACACACTCAAGTCAACACACATATCCTCTTCACAGCACTGAGCTGTCCAAAACAACACATTGCATCACCATAATCCACAGTAAACTCTTCCTCCCAGTTGGTAAAAGATAAAGAAGAACGACATTCCCGCGTACTTTTGATGTATTGCATCAGGTCGGTGATGCTGCCGTCGACCCGATGTGCTGGCTGTACCCGGGCTGGCCTGGCGGTCCGGGCGGTCCCGGGGCTCCGTGGAACATACGGTCACTGTACTCCCTGACAATGTCTCGGAGCAGACCGTCAGACTGGTCCGTGATAACGTCTCGCAGAAGTCCTTGAGCTGGAGATAAGTCAAGATATTTAGTCCAAGATAACACCTGTATTAGATAGATTATTAATATATAGATTAAATAGATTAGACAGATTGGAAGGAGTCTCTGTATGGAAGGAGTCTCTGTATGGAAGGAGTCTCTGTATGGAAGGAGTCTCTGTATGTATGCATGTGTGTATGTCTGTATGAAAACACATGGAGCTCATTAAGTTAATTACGGGTCTGTCTGTAGCATGCCGGTGCCAATGATTAACGTCATGCCTCTGCGGAAAAGGGCGTAATAATATTTCTAATTGGAATTGGGTATTTTGGATGGTACAACAGGAAATGTTGTATTTCAGCTTGAAATGATGACGTATTTAATAGCAAACACTTACATTTGAATTAAGTCCACGATTCCAGCAGCATTTTGGGGGACGTTGACCCCCTGGCCGGTCTGGAGTCCCTGGGGGTCCGGGTGGTCCTGGGGGGCCCTGGAAGATGTGGTCCGTGTAGTCCCCTCACCATGTCCCCAGCAGGCCGTGGGCTGCAGGGACGACGGAACCAGGACAGCGGGTTACAGCTTCCACAGTCACCTGCCATCTGAGACTTACCAGGAACCTCTTTAAAAGGTCCCCTATTATGCCACCAGGTGTGAGTGTGATTAGCCATCGCAAGCCGTTTCACAATTGCCGTGTGACTACCGTCTCGTGACATCACAAGTGGGAATGTCCACTTAGATGTGTGCTGACGAGATCAGTTTACCTGTTGGTACAGTCCACTCGGTAGGCTGCTAGACTGATCTAGTAATCATACATGGCAGACGTTCCCACTTGTGATGTCAGTAGACGGTAGTCGCATGGCAACTGTGAAACGTCTAGCAATGGCTAATCACAGTCACTCCTGGTGCCATCATATGTCCCTTTTAACATAAGTGTATACCAAGGCAACACACACAGAGCTGGCATACAAGTTGGTTATTATTGACCTACTCGCCACTTCAAAAAATAATAGAATACATCCGTTTCAATATCTTTTATGAAATCAAACTGGCCCAATGCCAGAAGTGCGTTGCTCGTGTCAACCCAGTTGCCATATATGTCAGCAGCAGAAAATTACAATCAGTCCTGGTCTTCTGTCACTCACTTTTGATGTATTCCGCCAAGTCAGTTGCGTTTCTACTGGAGCCGACCCAGCGGCTGTATCCAGCGGGTCCTGGGGCCCCGGTGGTCCTGGAGGCCCCTGGACGCATGGTCGGAGCGGCCCCCCACGACGTCCTGCAGGAGGCCGTTGGGCTGGAGGCACCACATGAATTTATTCAGTGAAGAATGATGATAGAAAAGAATGAACATGACCGGATATAGTAGAATAGAGTAGAGTAGAATATAGTCCGAGTAGAGTCAAGAAGAATATATTAGAGTAGAATATAGACAAAGTAGAGTAAAGTAGAATAGAATAAGGTAGAATATAGTCCGAGTAGAGTCAAGTAGGATAGAGTATAGTAGAATATAGTCAGAGCAGAGTCAAGTAGAATAGCGTAGAATAGAGTAGAATAGAATCGAGATGAATATAACATAGTGTCAACTAGCGTAAAGTAGAACACTAGAACAGTTCAAACAGCAGTTGAAAGCGTGTGATGCTGTAACTCTCTAGTCTCTATGGAATCACCCTGAATGTGTGGCGCTTACTCTTTATGTAGTCGGTCCACCCTGACCGCTATATTGGAGTAGTCTCCGCCCTCCACCAGCGTCCTGCCCTGGCTGCTCCTGTGGTCGTAAGAGGAGCTGAGAGCAGCCTCACCCCGATCTCCCTTGTAGCCCTGGGGCCCGGGAGGCCCTGGAGGGCCAGGGGGTCCGTACATAACCCCCTGCCTCACAGTGTCATCTGCGGTGGAACAGAAGTAGCCAAAGATATCAAAGACTATTACGTCTCTGTGTGTGCCGTGTGTCCGTGTGTGTGTGTGTGTGTTTACACCCACCTTTCATGTACTCCTGTAGCTGAGCTTGTAGCATCTTTCTGCTGTTCTCTGTGTGTTCTGCGTAAGACACCAGGCCCCTGGTCACACCGGGGGGTCCCACAGGTCCCGGAGGGCCGGGCAGTCCCGGGGCTCCCCTGAAGTCAGAATCTAGACGAGGTCAGACACACACACACAGGCCCCAGTTATGTTCAAGGACACACAGGGCACATATTTGTTTAATGAAGCTCTGCTAAATGGGCATGATTTGAACTCATTAATTTATAAGCATCTTTTACGGTTCTTCTAATGTTTAATAAACTATTTACTGTTGATAACATCATTACATGACTAAACTAATAATGGTGATATGTGTATCTCATGGCTGTGAAAAGAGAAAGAGATGGATGCATCTTTCAGACTCACTGTACAGGTAGTCCTTGATATCTTCAAGTTTGTAGGGGGCGGCACCGTAACCCCCATGTCCCGACGCTCCGGGGGGCCCCTGGGGGCCAGGGAGACCGGGCACTCCAGGAGGCCCCTGTGGCCCGACACCACCATGGTAGCCAGCGTCTACCATTTGGAAAGATGAGAAGACACAGGAGAACAGTAACTATGGGTCTGCTCCTTCTATGCACCAGGGGTACAAAATGATCTATTAGACTAATGTCCTCCTGAAGACCTTATTGTTGTGGTCATATAAACAGTGTGTGTGGTGGCCTTACTATGCAACAGAGACAGGTCTCCAAGAAGACCTGGTGCCCCCGGGGGTCCCGGTGGTCCAGGAGGGCCTGCTATCCCATTATCTGCACACCAAGCAAGATATAATATATATTCAGAATTTCTATATTCGTACTTTCTGTTTAATGTTCAATGTTATGCACCAATTTCACAAAAGCACATTCCTTGCAATAAAGCTCATTCTAATTCTGATTCTGACTCTGATATATATATATGTATACATATATATATATATATGTATACATATATATATATATATATATTATTATTTTTATTATTATTTCTATTTTTACTCCACATTATAAACCCATTATATTCACATTATGAATATAAAAATGAGTCATTGAAATCGGTTGAGAAATGTAAATGTTTTTGTGCTTTTAAATCCACAAAAAACCCTGTTTACTTGTTTGTGTTTACAGGCCAGTCTTGACCTCTCCAATATGGCGGCTACCTTGACGTATGGCAGCAATGGGTTGAAGCAGTCAATGCAATGTCTATGGAAATATGTCTGTGTTTGTGCTCACGGTTCATGAGGCTGTAGACCTGCTGAGCCAGCTCCTGTGGGCTGTATCCATAGCCTCCCTGATACGATCCTGGGCTCCCCGGGGCCCCTGGGGGACCTGGGGGACCTGGGGGACCAGCCACGTACCTCCTCACCTCCTCCTCTGGACAGACACGAAGAAGTAGGTGATCTCCCACTTATCTTGGCTGGTGAGTTTGTGTGTGTGTGTGTGTGTGTGTGTGTGTGTGTGTGTGTGTGTGTGTGTGTGTGTGTGTGTGTGTCCATGTGTGAGTGTGTGTGTATATAACCAGACTTACGTTGCAGCAGGCCGACGATGTCATTGACAGAGACGGTGCCAGGCGGACCTGGAGGTCCAGCGGCCCCAGACCCATGGCCTGGAGCCCAAAATAATTCATAATAACAATGTAGTATTATTTATAATAAACAACAACAACCACCACCACCACCATAATAATAATAATAATAATAATAATAATAATAATAACAATAATAATAACAACAATAATAATAATAATAATATCATAATACTATAGTATTAATACAAAATATTATATATTGTATAAAAAAAATGTTTTTTCATTTTTAATAACAGTTTTTAAAAAATGTCCACAGGCCCCTTACTGAAGCGGACCAATCACGTGACTCGCTGTGCGTGAGAGACTCACTCTGCATGTACGAGATGACCCTGCTGGCGATGTCATTCACAGACTCGCCACCAGGGGGCCCCGGTGGTCCAGGAGGGCCAGCCGGGAGATGACCGCCTGCAAATCAGACACACGTCAGACACACACGCGTGCACACACACACACACACCACACACACACACATTTACCACACCACCACAGTGTATTGTAGCGTGGGAGTGGGAGTGTGCTTCCCCCTCACACTTACGCTGCAGGTACTCTGACACGTAGTGGCCCACGTCCACAGGTCCAGACTGTGAGCCATCTCTTCCAGGTGGGCCGGGGGGTCCGTGGGGTCCCGGTTCGGCTTCTGTAGTTTGAAGCACGGACGTGTTCGATACAGGAGTTAAATGTGGTTACTGCATCATTAGTAACTCCTAATGACTTGGCTTTGTATAATGTATGAGTCAGGTAGCGAAGGAACAATAAAAAAGTCAGTAGACAATTGACATTTAAAGCTCCTGTACGTAAGAATAATGAATCCGTTCAGGGACTATTGCCAGTTTGTGAGCAGGTTGTGGTTGAAGTTCAAACATGAGAGCTTCCCAGACTCTCTGTTGGTAGAACAGCTTTTGGGATGATTTCTTTTATATTTGAGTCAGGTCGGATTTTGCGGGAATAATGAACAAAGTGACATGTAAGCGTGGATAATTAAAATATATATATATTTCATAGCTTTTTTAAATGTGTACAAGGTTTAATTATGATGAGAACTAACATTAGTTTCTGATTGTTATTGTCTCAACCCACAGAGCTCAGAATGCATTTGATTCTTACATATTACCTTTAAAAGAACATTTGTGAATAGTTGATATAAAAAAGGGGTACTTAGCTAGTTAGTACAAGATCAGTTATTGAATACATGATATAGCATGACATCTAAATCAAGTAAAATGGTTAAAATAGATGGTGTACTGTAGCCCATGGTGGTTGGCAGTAAATTTATGCTGAACAGGGTTGATCTTACCGCTGGAGACACCTGGAGCTCCTGGGGCCCCGGGAAGACCGTCCTCACCTGCGGGGTTTCAACACAACTTTATTAGCACCACAAATCATCAGCGTGTCACGCATGACCTCGATGGAAGCCCTGGAGTCCAATGCCAGGTCACAGCCATTAAAGCAGCTGCCAGAGGAGCACTAGCACAGTAGTAGATCGTAACTATAGAGCGCTGTACTGAATGACACAACATGACAGGTAGTAGCCCACCTTTAGGTCCCGGTCGACCCTCCGGTCCCGGGGGGCCTGGCTGGCCTGCTAACCCTGGAGGCAAGTGCAGGTTTCAAAGTGTGCAACACGTCACATGTCCTCATCAGCAAAGAGCGATCCATTATCTGAAGCACTTTACTTTTACATTTAGGGCATTTGGCAGATGCTATTGTCCAAAGCGACTTACAATAACTACATTTGTCGAGTGAAAGAGTGAGACAACAATATATCGCTGAGGGTATGGTAAGATTTGAATAGAACAATTACACTTAGAACACATTATAACACTTATGGGTGCTCTTTTTAAGTTGACTCCTTGAGCCAACACAACCGTGCACATTTTTTCAACGAATTGCTGCAAGACATGACATTTTATCCCTTGGAACACCAGAATAAAAACCCACCAGAACCTTGGCCTCCATTCCTGGGGCTGCCGGGTAGACCTGGTTGACCCGGATCCCCTGTCAGAACCACCACAGGTTAGCCATGCATTCTCAATGTCTGATTCAAAAGCTACCCTAATGTTAACAAGCAACTATTCAGAGTACTTTTTAATTCATTAATTAACGAAACAAATGGTCTTACCTTGGTAACCCTGTGGTCCTCTTTCACCTATGTAAAAAAATACTTTATTATATAAAAACGACAACATCAACATGTTGAAAAGCATCAAAAACAAAAAAGCATTATTAGAAAATGAGTATTAAAGATTAGCTCTTTTGTTGTCTTGTTGACTTACCCTGGGATCCTTTCGGGCCGCCAGGTCCAGGGGGTCCCGGGGGTCCAGCGAAGAAGGTTTCTGTGACACAATGGACAGAACACACACACCTCATGTATCACACAGCTCTCTGAGCACATATGTCTTCCCTTGTGTTGGTTGATGCAAAGGTCGGTCCTCCATACCTGAAGTGGGAACAAAGCTGCCCGGGTTGCCCTTCTCACCTCTGGGCCCAGGCTGCCCGGTACCTGGGAGAGACCGGACCGGCCAAATCACATGTTTTAAACCATTAAACCATTTCATATCGACACATTATCATCCCAAGATTGTTTCCAGTTCCGGGTCTCAGTGCTGTCAATATTCTGGGCTTTTGTCTATTTGGTATTTAGGCAAATGTCTGAATGTGAGTTTACAATCCAAACACTTTGTTCTAAAAGCGTTGTGGCACAATGTTTACCTGGTGCACCTGGCTTCCCAGAGGGACCTTCTGGTCCCGGAGGTCCTTCTTTCGTATCACCTGAAATTAGACGGTGGGGGGGTTTAAATTTAAGTTAAATTGACATGTTTCCACCTGTATCTTCCACCTGTATGAGTTTTCTGCAGATACTACAGCAAAAATTCTCAGCCATTGCAGCTATACGTCCACCGACTGACCAGGATAGCCCTGTTGACCTGGCTGGCCAGCAGGCCCCGGGGGTCCCGGTGGACCAGGTGGACCAGCGACTGAGGATGCCCCTGTTTGGAAAAGATTAGCAAAATGAAATATGCAAATTGCATGCAAGCACATACACAATACAGTTACACGTATGAAACTCTAGAAATAGAGCGCACATAGGCTGCTTAGCGCTCTACATCCTGCCTATTCTTTCATTCATCAATCAGCAAGTGGAAAAACGTTCACCACTCACTGACATGTGTTTGTTCGGCTACTATTTGCCTAATATACTGTAATATGGGCTAATGTAATATACAGTAATAAATGCAACCATGAAACAGTGGCTGATCTCTGTGGATACAGATAACAGAAAGAACTGAATAGAAAAGAAACATCAATAAAGAGAATGTAGAAGCGTTTGACTGATCGGATTTGGTATCACGGAATGTCCTGCTGTTACACACGCACAAAATTCCCAGACCCAACTATTTAACTATTAAAGACGGCGTCGACAAAACATCTATTGAAGATTCAGATCGTCAAAGATTCGAGGTCGACCCTAGTTTGTTGCTTGCTATAATCCAAAGTAGTCCGGGTGGTGAAACATATTTTTTGCAAGTCTTAAAAATATTACTTTTAAGATGCGTTTGACTGCAAAGCGGGAGACTGGAAATATCTGGTGTTTTGCATTCAGGCGCATCTTAAAAGAAAAATATTTTGAGGAATTTTGCAAAACATGTTTTCCTGCGTGGGATTAATACCCGTTACCCAGAGGGCCCGGGCGCTGGTACTTACTGGATCGGGAGGAGCTGGTCGTCTCTGAAGCCTTGACACTGGTCCCAGGCTCCCCAGGCTTGCCTGTCTCTCCCCTCGCTCCCTTCTCACCTTGCTCTCCCTGATCTCCCGCAGCACCTAATTGAAGAAAACATTTCTATGAAACCAATCCAAATGACCCATCCATCTGTATCTTTGTGGCAGTGTGAGTTCAGCCTTGAATTTGGACTGCAGTACCCATTTTAAACCTTCAATGTTACATATAGAATCTTGAAAATAAGAGAAATCACATTTAAAGTGATTTGTTTAGTTTCTCCAGATACTCCAGAATTCTCAGCAATTGCAGCTATATTGCCATAGCCGACCAACTTACCAGAATATCCCCGTTGACCTGGCTGGCCAGGAGGCCCTGGGGGTCCCGGTGGTCCAGCAACTGAGGATAGCCCTGTTTAGAAAACGATTAGCAAAATGAAACATGCATTGACCATGCACATTGAACGTATACACAGATACAGATTAACATATAACAGTGTAACCCAAGTCAGGGCCTTGTATACCATATTCACCGTTAGCAACAGGTGAATATGGTGCAATATGATGAGGAAATTAGCTAAGAAGGTGAAAATGTTCATATTAAAAAGCTCATGTGTTCTTCCCTGTTTTCCCCCGTGGGATTAATACCTGTTACCCAGAGGCACCGGCGCTGGTACTTACTGGATCGGGAGGAGCCGGTCGTCTCTGATGCTTTGACACTGATCCCAGGCTCCCCAGGCCGGCCTGTCTCTCCCCTTGCTCCCTTCTCACCTTGCTCTCCCTGCTCGCCCTTAGGACCTAATTGAAGAAAACATTTTTAGGGAAACAAATCAATGACACATCGGTCCTAATATGTGACTCACTTCACTTTGTGATTCTTTTTTCTACATGATGATTAAGAGTAAGTCTTTACCAGATTGTCCAGGCAGACCGGCGGGGCCGATGGGGCCTGACTGACCAGGGTGCCCGCTGGTGCCTGGGGGTCCAGAGGGTCCTGGACGTCCAGGGATTCCCACAGTGTTGGATCCAGCTGGAAAAGCGTCAGTACAGATATCAACATTGTTGCAACGCTCTTTTTACAACAACAACAACAACAACAACAACAACAACAACAACACTGGTACATTTATAGATGAGTGGGAACTTGTTTTTATTAAAGACGCATAGCCCCCCACCAACTCCACCCTAGCTCTCCATGACAACTAAAGCAAAATATATATGTTTGTCGAGAATGTATTGATTCACAATTCATCGATTTATTTTGAAGATATTTGTATGGCAAACCAACTGCTCAGATCCATGGTAGAAATGATTGTACACATGACATGATAAACTTCACTAAAGACCAAAGTAAAGCGATGACTCATATAAATGTCTGGTTATTTATTACCTGCGTTGAGGATTTTGCCAGGTTCTCCCATTTCACCTGAGAGAGAATACCGTTCCTGATTACTACGAAAGCATCTCAGAAGCAAGTTATGTTAAGATCTGTTTATTGCATGCTGAATGATGAAATACTGTTTCTTTTCATTACCTTTAGCTCCAGGTTGTCCTGGGTTGCCAGCAATACCTGGGGTTAGAAGTAGCATGAAGTAACATTCATTTAACAACATTTTCAATTTTTTAAATCAAGTTTAAAATCATATAGTTTATATAATTTCTAGCATTCTTCAGAATCTATATCACCACCATTATTAGAAAGTATGCTTTACATCCTAAGCAAAGTACGTTAATATTGTGGACATACATGCTTTATTTCCAAAACAGCAGTAAAAATGACGACTAATCTATTTTGACCCACCCACAAATGGTAAACCAAAGAATGTATGTAAACTATGTATGTATGTATGTATGTATGTATGTATGTATGTATGTATGTATGTATGTACTTTCATGCCGCTGTACAGTCGTGAACATACCTGGTGGTCCTTGAAGTCCAGGAGCGCCTACAATAAAATAGGATTATGAGCTACTGTCAACTATTAAATTAGGGTACATGGTATGAGGCAGTGATGAAGAGTGTCCTGTGTAAATGCTTTGTAGTTGGTTATGTTACCAGGGATGCCAGCATCTCCAGCAGGTGCGGACGGTCCTCTCAAACCTGGCAACCCAACTGAACCCTGCTCGCCTGGGGGTCAGGTATAGGGGTATTTTTTTGTTGGTATTATTCTGGTTATTCATTCAGTTGTTCATATTATTTCATATTATTTTAGATTATATTTCATATCATATATTTCATATCATATATTTCTTTCTGTTGTTTCGCACATTCCGCTGAGCATCGGCACTTTTAATTTCACTGCATATCCTGTATGTGTATGTGACAAATACAGTTCTTGAATCTTGAATCTATTTTAAAATCTTAATTCAACGAGGAAGACAACTATTTACCTCTTGCACCCTTTTCGCCGTCAGCTCCATGTTCACCTGTGGAAGAAACAGCCAATAACGCATTAGTCAATGTGTGGCTCCATCACATCCTGATATATAATATAATATAATATAATATAGAATGGCTCCTCACCCATTGGTCCCTTAGGACCCTTATCTCCAGGAGGGCCTCGCGGCCCAGTTTGTCCAGGTTCACCTTGGACAAGGGAGATGGAATTGATGATATTTACCAAACAGCTTGTAAAGGCATTATGCTCGTCTCATGAAATTATGCCAAATTGTTTTCGCCGTCGGAATATCTTATCTTGCCTACATATTTGTATATTTTAACTGTAAATTTGTAAATCCGTTAGTTTATTTTTATTATTCTGTTGTTTTCCATATTGTTTTATTGTACTGTATTGCTATGTAACCTGGCACAAGAATTTCCTTCGGGATTAATAAAGTTCTATTCTATTCTATTATGTCTTATCTATCTTATGTGTGTATCGCTGCATTTTCATTCAACTGTGTGCGTGCGTGTTTGTCTGTGTGTCTGTGTGTGTGTCTGTGTGTGTGTGTAGACCTCCTGGTATCTCAGTACCTTGCGGGCCTGCAGAGCCCGGAGGTTCTCACCCGGTGCAGCTCAGCTCTGGCCCTCGGCTGCCTGCCCAGATGCATGACCCGGGGAAAACTGCAGCAGGTGAACACCGCGTCAAGTCTATAAAAGAAAAATACTTTGAGGAATTTTGCAAAACATGTTTTCCTGCGTGGGATTAATACCCGTTACCCAGAGGGCCCGGGCGCTGGTACTTACTGGATCGGGAGGAGCTGGTCGTCTCTGAAGCCTTGACACTGGTCCCAGGCTCCCCAGGCTTGCCTGTCTCTCCCCTCGCTCCCTTCTCACCTTGCTCTCCCTGATCTCCCGCAGCACCTAATTGAAGAAAACATTTCTATGAAACCAATCCAAATGACCCATCCATCTCTATCTTTGTGCCAGTTTGAGTTCAGCCTTGAATTTGGACTGCAGTACCCATTTTAAACCTTCAATGTAACATATAGAATCTTGAAGAGAAATCACATTTAAAGTGATTTGTTTAGTTTCTCCAGATACTCCAGAATTCTCAGCAATTGCAGCTATATTGCCATAGCCGACCAACTTACCAGAATATCCCCGTTGACCTGGCTGGCCAGGAGGCCCTGGGGGTCCCGGTGGTCCAGCGACTGAGGATAGCCCTGTTTAGAAAACGATTAGCAAAATGAAACATGCATTGACCATGCACATTGAACGTATACACGATACAGATCAACATATAACAGTGTAACCCAAGTCAGGGCCTTGTATACCATATTCACCGTTAGCAACAGGTGAATATGGTGCAATATGATTAAGAAAATGTAAAAAAAAAAAAAAGCTCATGTGTTCTTCCCTGTTTTCCCCCGTGGGATTAATACCTGTTACCCAGAGGCACCGGCGCTGGTACTTACTGGATCGGGAGGAGCTGGTCGTCTCTGATGCTTTGACACTGATCCCAGGCTCCCCAGGCCTGCCTGTCTCTCCCCTTGCTCCCTTCTCACCTTGCTCTCCCTGCTCGCCCTTAGGACCTAATTGAAGAAAACATTTTCAGGGAAACAAATCAATGACACATCGGTCCTACTATGTGACTCACTTCACTTTGTGATTCTTTTTTCTACATGATGATTAAGAGTAAGTCTTCACCAGATTGTCCAGGCAGACCGGCGGGGCCGATGGGGCCTGACTGACCAGGGTGCCCGGTGGTGCCTGGGGGTCCAGAGGGTCCTGGACGTCCAGGGATTCCCACAGTGTTGGATCCAGCTGGAAAAGCGTCAGTACAGATATCAACATTGTTGCAACGCTCTTTTTACAACAACAACAACAACAACAACACTGGTACATTTATAGATGAGTGGGAACTTGTTTTTATTAAAGACGCATAGCCCCCCACCAACTCCACCCTAGCTCTCCATGACAACTAAAGCAAAATATATATGTTTGTCGAGAATGTATTGATTCACAATTCATCGATTTATTTTGAAGATATTTGTATGGCAAACCAACTGCTCAGATCCATGGTAGAAATGATTGTACACATGACATGATAAACTTCACTAAAGACCAAAGTAAAGCGATGACTCATATAAATGTCTGGTTATTTATTACCTGCGTTGAGGATTTTGCCAGGTTCTCCCATTTCACCTGAGAGAAAATACCGTTCCTGATTACTACGAAAGCATCTCAGAAGCAAGTTATGTTAAGATCTGTTTATTGCATGCTGAATGATGAAATACTGTTTCTTTTCATTACCTTTAGCTCCAGGTTGTCCTGGGTTGCCAGCAATACCTGGGGTTAGAAGTAGCATGAAGTAACATTCATTTAACAACATTTTCAATTTTTTAAATCAAGTTTAAAATCATATAGTTTATATAATTTCTAGCATTCTTCAGAATCTATATCACCACCATTATTAGAAAGTATGCTTTACATCCTAAGCAAAGTACGTTAATATTGTGGACATACATGCTTTATTTCCAAAACAGCAGTAAAAATGACGACTAATCTATTTTGACCCACCCACAAATGGTAAACCAAAGAATGTATGTAAACTATGTATGTATGTATGTATGTATGTATGTATGTATGTATGTATGTACTTTCATGCCGCTGTACAGTCGTGAACATACCTGGTGGTCCTTGAAGTCCAGGAGCGCCTACAATAAAATAGGATTATGAGCTACTGTCAACTATTAAATTAGGGTACATGGTATGAGGCAGTGATGAAGAGTGTCCTGTGTAAATGCTTTGTAGTTGGTTATGTTACCAGGGATGCCAGCATCTCCAGCAGGTGCGGACGGTCCTCTCAAACCTGGCAACCCAACTGAACCCTGCTCGCCTGGGGGTCAGGTATAGGGGTATTTTTTTGTTGGTATTATTCTGGTTATTCATTCAGTTGTTCATATTATTTCATATTATTTTAGATTATATTTCATGTTATTTCTTTCTTTCTGTTCTTTCGCACATTCCGCTGAGCATCGCCACTTTTAATTTCACTGCATATCCCGTATGTGTATGTGACAAATACAGTTCTTGAATCTTGAATCTATTTTAAAATCTTAATTCAACGAGGAAGACAACTATTTACCTCTTGCACCCTTTTCGCCGTCAGCTCCATGTTCACCTGTGGAAGAAACAGCCAATAACGCATTAGTCAATGTGTGGCTCCATCACATCCTGATATATAATATAATATAATATAATATAATATAATATAATATAATATAGAATGGCTCCTCACCCATTGGTCCCTTAGGACCCTTATCTCCAGGAGGGCCTCGCGTCCCAGTTTGTCCAGGTTCACCTTGGACAAGGGAGATGGAATTGATGATATTTACCAGGCATTATGCTCGTCTCATGAACAGGTGTAAGACTTGTAGTACACTTGTAGTTGTTTAGCTCCGAGCTGAAAGCTTCTGGGTTCAATCCTCAATGTCGACAGCCTACTGTAGGATTTTTTGAGCACAATACCTAACCTTTCCTTGCTCCTTAGCGGACTGTATCCGTATTTAATATAAATTGCTTTGGCTCAAAACATTTTTTTAAACATTTTTTTTAAGTCTCTCATAAATGACACTCCAAATGTATAGTAAAAAAAAAAAAGCTCTTAAAATCGTCACTTGAATGTGTGAAGGACAGAGCCCTGCTAACTAACTAGCACACACCTGCAGACCCGCGAGGTCCCTTCTCCCCCCTGGTCGCCCTTGATACCCTGTGGTCCTGTGGCCCCGCGGTCACCTGGAGTCAACGGGAAAATCAGAAAGGAGGTTGAAGGAATTGAGCCACTTGTGGAACGCTAGCAAATAACGTATCTCTTAGAATAGAATAGAATAGAACTTTATTAATCCCGAAGGAAATTCTTGTGCCAGGTTACATAGCAATACAGTACAATAAACAATATGGAAAACAACAGAATGATACAAATAAACTAACGGATTTACACATTTACAGTTAAAATATACAAATATGTAGGCAAGGTAAGATATTCCGACGGCGAAAACTATTTGACATAATTGAAGTGTAATATTATTGGACATGACATTAAGAATATTGCACATGATGATGAGAGGAGATGAGAGGTAGTGTTATAGATAATATTTATAGACAACATGATAATAATAATAATATTCTTATTGTCATGACTGCATGAATCCACTTCCAGTGTCAGAAATTAACTGGAATTGCCTTATTTCCACATCGTATTTCAATGCTGCTTTGGTTGAAACCTTCCAAACAAAATGCAAAAGGTGTGCCGTTGGTTGTATACCTTTGGGTCCGGGGAACCCTGCCTCTCCACGGAACCCTTGTGGACCAGGAGTTCCTGTTGATGACAAGCATGTCCACTAATCACCATTAACACATAATCACAAAGAAACCGCCTGTTCATGTTCATGTTCAACACGGTGCTGCTTACCAGGGATTCCCATAGTGCCTTGTGCTCCCATTTCACCTGCATCACAGAATATGTCATAGGTAAGAGGTTTAAATGCAAATAAAACCTAAGTTGGCCGGTTTGAAATTGATTCTAGTTATGTTTAAGGACAATACCAGTCTGTGATCAGACCATGGTAGCCATCTCTGCTGGCTTCACTAAAACATCCATTACCAATCAAAATCACCTCCTTGTACCGATTCTGCTGAAGGGCATTTAGCATGCATGTGCCTGCCAAAAATATAGAGCACTTTCTTTTTTGGAATAAATGCACGTCGCATCAGTACAGAGTTTGCGGACAAAAAAACATGAATCCCCATAAAAGTACTTAAAAGGTACCAAATGGTTTATCACAAAGACTGAGATAAGACATTCCTCCTGCTATTGTTTAGCTTTGCAGCAGACACACTGATGCTCTTAGGTAGAATCTGCACAACAAAGTGATTTTAAGCCAGGAGAGAGATGTTCACCATGCTTTCATCACAGACGGGCATTACGCCACAATGACCTTCAACCTCACCTTTTTGCCCAGCAAGTCCAGCAATGCCGGCTGGACCAATGCTGCCTGGAAGACCTGGAACTCCTGTTGAAACCAAGGTAGGAAATGACCAAAGGCTGAACACACACACACACACACACACACACACACACAGACGCACACACACACACACACACACACACACACACACACACACACACACACAGACACACACACACACACACACACACACACACACACACACAAAACAAAAGCACATGCATGCAGTGAACGATGAAGAAATGATGTGTGACAAAATGGAGGGGGTCTCCAAAGCCCTGCCTCTGTCTCCTTTTTCTCCAAAGCCAGGTGCACCGACTTCTCCTCTGGGGCCCACAGGACCCTCTCTGCCCCTCTGGCCTGGGGGCCCCTCAGGGCCAGGTTCACCTGGGGAAAAGAAGGTCCCAGTGATGACTTCAGTTTTTGTCAAATTTGCTTGCAAGAGGTACACTCAGTTTATTAAAATATATTGATATATTGATGGCACGTCATCTCTTATCCCAGCTATTATGCAGGCAGCCTAGCAATTATGAAACTCATTCTATTAGCCTTGCAATTATGAATGCTTGAAACCTGCTCTATTCTTATCTTTATGTATCACAGTCTCTTTCAACATATGTACTTATTGTAAGTCGCTTTGGATAAAAGCACCTGCCAAATGCCCTAAATGTAAATGTGAATGTGAATACGTGAGGGTCCACATGCACTGACAAAGTAATATTATGGGCTATAGTTACCAGCACTTCCTTTGGGTCCACGTGGTCCTTCTAATCCAGTGTGACCCATCTGACCAGGAGGACCTAGCGAAGCCGAACCAAGGCCATGTGTAGTTTAACCATGTGTAGTTTACTAATAATCAAAGTAATATTCTATGGTTTTCACACTAACCTGGCAGGCCAGCAAAGCCACCGTCACCTGCAAAAGCACAATCATTAGGTTATGACGTTATGAACAGTTGAGGTCTAGTATAGTTATAAGCAATACTTTTGAGCAGGAAACCAGTGTACTCACTGACCTTTAGCTCCTGTCATCCCATGGTCACCTATGTGACAAAAACAGAATCCCAAAGCTAATAAAACAGCTGCATTTATGGGTTTTATTTCTCTCTTCAGGTAAAGACACTTGTTTTTCCCTCATTCTTCTTGTGAAAAATACCTTTAAGTCCTTGATCTCCTCTTTCTCCTTTCATCGAGTACGCAAGTGATTCTGAAAAAACAAAATGCCCACCATTAACCCTTTAAGTCTCCCGTTCCAGTCATCCCCACCTCCCCTTGTTCATGGTGTCCTGCAGCTCTCCTCCCCCTCCTCTACCCATCACAGTACCTTTCAGGGCGTCCGACCGCAGCTCCGCCCGAACCAGCTGCTCAACGGCTCGCTGCAGTGAAGCGCTGTCGGCCCCGCCCAACCCGGCGCCCGCTCCCCCGACCCCGGAGCCCACCCCGTACCCCGAGGCCCCGCCGGCCCCCGGGCCCGAGGCCCCCAGGTGGATCCCGTTGTTGGAGCGTGACAGGGAGGTGCCGGCGGAGGTCTTGTCCACATAGGCCGACTCCAGCGGGTCGATGATGTTGATGGCTGACGAGGCGGAGTAGCGGCTGGCGCTGGCGGAGGCGCCGGTGCCCGTGGCCGCCTCCAGAGCCTCCATCCGGCTCTCCATGCGCTTGAATTTCTCCGCTGGTCGCCAAAGGAAGATACAGAAGACAGACAGGATCCATGACATTAGGTCAGGACAATAAGGACAGTCTAAACCGATCCCCAAAACCAAGGACAACAGCAACACACATCACACATCACTGATCTGTTCTCTATACTAGTGGCTTCATATTGATTGTCAACACTTGAGAGATGAGATGTATTATCGTGGGAAGGGACTGATTTGTATGAAGTTTAATATACTCAAGCTATATAAGTGTGTTTTTAAAGGACAATACTGGTATGGGTGGTCAAGCATTACCAGTATAATTTGTGGATAAAATAGCAGTGAAACGCCATACCAGTGCTTTACAAAATGTCTCGTCACAAAGACCAAAGTGCTTATAATTTTTTGTGGCAGGGGCGTTCATGCAAAATGTAGAATCAGCACAACAAAGTGATTTGGACAATTTTGATGTTGGTAAGGGATGATTAAGTGAAGCTACTGTGACGATGATTTGATCACATTGTCCAATATATCTTCCTGTTGTTTCCCCCAACCTTACACCAGGGGGTGGCATTGTCGGACGAATCACATTGATGTAAAGGTAAAGAAAAGATGGGTATGCAGCCGAGACCGGGTGTCCTGGGGTGTGGGGGTTACCCAGGGCGATGAGTCCAAACAGCAGGCCCAAGGAGGAGCAGGGTCAGCAGCAGGCCCAGCAGCCACTTCCACCAGCTGCAGCAGGAGGCAGAAGCCACAGCCGGGGCTCAGGCCAGACTCATCCTTCTGGCTTGGCTGTGGACCAATACAACACACAGGTAGAGATACACCAGGGCCGTGGTACAGCAAGCTTACACACACAGCATATACATAGACATGGTGTTCTTCCAAAATCAGAACTTAATGTGGCAATCTCAAAGATTTTCCTGGAAATAAATGGTCACTATCTATCGCCGAACGAGTTCACACAATGATGATGGAATCCTTGCATTTGCAGTATTATTTCATATTACGGACTGAGGGAGAGTTGCTTTTCCGGCGCCAATATTAAAAATGTTCCATCACCCAGCAGTGATTGGTCCCATGGATTCAACAACTGCCAGCGGACCGACGTCACCTCACCTATGCGACAATGTTTGGATGCAATTACCGATTTTCGCCATCGCGTTGCTGAAGAGCACGAAACGGAAATCTTCGAGATTGCCACTTTAAGTTGTAAGATGACACGAACGGCAACATGGATGGTGAGTCTACATTGTTTGAACCCTGCCCTGTTCTTTAATGCTATGGAAAAACATTCACTGTAAGCTGCTTGGACAAAAGACTCAAACATTTATGTTTAAATGACGTCAATGCGATGTGGGCTGGCACGGTTACCTGCATAATATGTTGCCTTGTCTTTCATCGAGATTTTTAACATTTCCTGTGGGAAAAAGAAAGAAAAAAAGATTTTTAAGTACAATATAGAATATTATGTATATGTGAATATATTCACTTGCATTATGTGTAAAGAAAATAACACTGTAAAGTCTCTGCAGAAGGCTACCGTTAGCGTTAGCTCCTGACTCCAATGAGACCGACGACATCTTCTGCTTCTCTCTCTTCAGTGAGTCCTCTGTGTATGAGGCTGAGATATAGAAAGAATATTAGTTTAATACGGCTGAGAAAAGAAATCATCCTGGGAAGAAAAGAGCAAAATACTTTTAGGCTCAACACTCAAACTATAAATTCTGCCAAGACATTCCACATTTTAACATTTTCATTTCAGACCTAAATTCATGTTATTTCCTTTTGGTGTTTGTCCTATGTTTGTCTGCTTGCTGAAACAGTAATCCCAATCTCAAGTTGAATAATAGAAAAGACAAAATAATATGTAAAATAATATTGTGTTTTTCAAACCATATTTTTCAACTATCATGCTTAAATCTAAGTGATAAAAGGCCACTTGAATGAACGTGAATGTCTTCTGTGGCCATGTAGTAGGTCCTACTGTTATTAATTCACATTAGCAACAGGGTGCTGTATCCAGTCTCCATGTAGGACCAGTAAAAGTGTAGTAGTGTTAGCTACCACGGTAGCATCCTAGCATCAGTACCAAGACAGTGGCGGGAGCAGCGCTGAACATCTTGCCGGTGTCCTTGGCCATGATCAGCCTCTCAGTCTCCTTCTTAATGGGAGCGTTCTCCTTCTCCAGGGCCAGGAAGCGGAAGTCCTTGGAGAACACATCGTCATTGGAGGGACTGCTGGGCCCCACTGTCAGGGAAGACACGCGAGAGGTGCTGGTGAAAGAATGGTGAGGTGCTGTGAGAATGTGAAGGTTTGTGAAGAATGGTGAGGTGCTGGTGAGGGATGGTGAGGTGCTGGTGAAGGGATGGTGAGGTGCTGGTGAAGAATGGTGAGGTGCTGGAGAAAATGGTGAGTTTGGTGAAGAATGGTGAGGTGCTGGTGAAGAATGGTGAGGTACTGATGAAGAATGGTGAGGTACTTGTTAAGAATGGTGAGGTGAGTGTCTTTTGAACAATGGTGAGGTGCTTGTGAAGAATGGTGAGGTGCTTGTGAAGAACACAGAGACAAAGTCATGAATGGATGACCTATGAACTAGGCCTACATAACAAATTTTACTTTAAAGTAATTTAGCTAAAGTCTTGACAAGAAGGATGGAGGATGATGACTTATACATGACTTACTTGTGACGGTGCTTAATCCAGAACTGCTGACATTTTTCTGTACCCCATAACCTTACAGAGGCAAAGGCGCACGTACACACACACACACACACACACACAACACACACACACACACACAAACAAACACACACACAATGACATTGTAATAAAAATAGGTTTTAATGTTAGTAGTTTTTCCAGAGCACACAGAACATACCTGCATGTGGATGGATGCCATTTCCAGTGTAGGCCATGGGACCCGAGCTCACCAGGTTGTTCTGGACCCCGTACACCGGAACTACGGAGAGATGGTGAGATCATCATGCTCAGATACAGTAGACAGACATCTGTGTGTGAGTATCTGTTTCTTGTGGAGCCCAGGGGCCTCCACCAGGTGGGAGGGAGAGGCTCACCAGAGCTGCTGGTCGCTGTCATTCCAATGCTGATGGGGACAGAGCTCAGGGTCAGGTTCTTCTGCAGTCCTGCATCTACTGGAGAGAAGAGAACGCAATGGAATAGAGAAGAGGAGAGCGAACAGAAGGCAAAATAATAGCTGAAAGTCACAGTTTAAACATAAATCATCATTGTGTTTTGTTTTTTTTCATCTTTTTAATATATTTTTTTATTTATTGTTTTTGCATTTCTTTAGATTTTCTTTGTTATTACTCTCTGTTTAATGTTCAATGTTAGACACCAATTCCACAAAAGCGCATTCATTGTTTGCAAAGGCAATAAAGCTGATTCTGATTCTTGTGATTCTGAATTTCTGTTTCTGATTCTCTAGGTGATTTATGACCTTTTCCCCCGAATAATGACGTGGGTCTGACTATTTGCCTTGGTTCATTGTCTAGTTTTGTATTTCTATGTGTATTGTGTCGCCTGTATAGTTCATTCAGTTCTATGTGCACCGTGGGTCCTGACTTCCCCAGCTGTGTCTCTTTTGTATTTTTGTAATCCCTCCCACCCGTGTAGCTGACATTAGTCTGGTTCCTCCTGTCCCGGTCATTGCTGTCTGTTGTCAGGTGTCAGTTTAAGTGTCGAGAGCTCTTGTCTCATGGTTTACCTGTGTTGCCTGCACCTGTTTATATTAAAACACCATGCTTTGGAGTTTGATCACCACCTGCCTAGCTGTCTGCCAGCATTTTGGTCCTTCCGACACCACCACTCCAAATAATACATCACAGGTGCTGTGAGTTTTGCTGTAGAACTTGCTCTGTTCTCCGTCAGCAAACTTGGTTACAAGAGCAGTGTTTAAATCGTCAGTGTGAGCTTCTTAAATAAATAAAAACCTGCATGTATAACTGACCTGCCGGACGGAGGGTGCTGATGGGAGACAGGTTGTTGGCGTTGGTGCTGTAACCATAGCTGCTACCACCACCCACCACGCCCCCAGACCACACGCTGTCATACTGGCCTGGGGAAGGGATTCACCAAACAACCAAACTCTGTAAACGCTAACTTTTATTATCACCCGTGAACAAAACAGTGACATTTGCATGAGGAGAGAGGGATGGAGGGAGGGAAGGAGGGAGGGAGGGAGGGAGGGAGGGAGGGGAGAAGCGGCGTGCAGAGGCTGACCTGCGTGACCCTGGGTGCTGTCGGACGTGGACAGCGTCCTGGTGTCCACGCTGGCCTTGGTGTCCACGCTGGCTTTGGTGGGGATGGGCAGGGTGCTGTTGGGGGAGCGGGGGGGGCTGATGCTGCTGGAGCGACTGCCCCTCAGCAGACGCTTCACGTCACCCAGCTCCGTCCCTGGGGACCGCCCACCCCGCCCACCGCCACAAGACACACGTCAACACACACTTATATACATACATACATACATACATACTACATACATACATACATACATACATACATACATACATACATACATACATACATACATACATACATACATACATACATACACACACACACACACACACACACAACACATATACATACATACATACATACATACATACAATACATACACATACATACATACATACATACATACATACATACAATATAATGGATGGATAGATGTAGTTTCAAGTCAACCTGACTTGAAACGGAGACCTTGATCTCCAAGCTAGGTCCGGCTTGATACCGTGTGTGTGTGTAACGGTGTCATACATACATACATACATACATACATACATACATACATACATACATACATATATACATACATACATACATACATACATACATACATACATACATACATACATACATACATACATACATACATACATACATACATACATACGTACATACATACATACATACATACATACATACATACGTACATACATACACACACACACACACACACACACAACCGGTATCAAGCCGGACCTACCTTGGAGATCAAGTTCTCCGTTTCAAGTCAGGTTGATAATATTACATCTCAAAATATAACTAAATCTATTCATCCATCCATTTATCTCATAGATAGATATTATATAGATAGATGGGTAGGTAGAGAAATATATAGATAGATAGGATGGATGGAATGCGATGGATGTGATATGATGACAGTGTTGTGCTCATGATGGGACGAGTGGAGCCTCACATCTGGTTGAAGGGGAGGCACTCTGGAGTCTGGCTCTGATCTCGCTCTCTGAAGGTAGGAAGGGAGAGGAAACAACTGATCAGACGTAGAGCTTTCCTTTCATCAGGCTCCTCTCTTGCTGCACATAATTCTTATAGTATATCATTCGTATATTTATTTATTTTTTCATGTCTCATTTTGGCTTTTTGATCAGGTCGCCAATCGTACCTCTGCTCTCGGTCCGTCCTCTTGTGGTAGCATTTTGAGAGGCTAAATCATAAAACAACATCATGGCTTAGTGATCATGACAACAGGTGTATAATGTAGACATGTGAAATAGATCTTCAGACACAAACACTCAATAGTCACCAAATTCCCTCCTGGTGTATTCAGGAGATGAGTTGCCGCTTGAACTTCCTGAAATATACAAACCAAAGACAACCAATCAGCAATCAGTCTTTAATCGTAGAGTGAATTCTACTAATACAATGAATGTTTCAATGTTTTAATCAAACAAAAGGACAATAGGCAGACAGATAGAGACAACGCTCCCGTCAGCTAAGCTGTGGTGTGGTGAAACGACAAAACGTGGAGTGGATTAGATTTACTTTATCAGACAAAGTGGTCAGTTTGACAAGATTTGGCATCCCCTTCATTCTTACTTTAATATTTTAACCTAAACATTTGGGGTCTCAGGGAGGGGGTTATAGAAGCAGTTTTTTTTGTATCTTTTTGTTGTTTTATGTTTTGTATCTTTTGCTTTTTTTATTTCATTATTGAAACAAAAGAAAAAAATATATTATTATACACACACACACACACATATTAATCATTATTTTTAATTATTTATATTATAATTATTTTCCATAATATCATTATTATTATTATTATTATTGTTTAAAAAAAGCAAATAAATGTTTATATGAATCATTTTTTTTACACCCTGAGTTGTGAAGAGATGTGACGGTGGGTTTGGTGGGCTGGCTGACTGACCGTCGTAGGTGCCGAAGCGAGATGACATCATCATGCCGCCCGTGCTCTTCCCCTCCGTCAACGCAGGCTTGGAGGATGAGGAGGAGGAGGAGGACACCTGCTTCATGCCTCCGGACCCTCCCGAGCTGTAGCTGGCCTTAGTTAGGCCGGACACCGTGACGGAACCCAAGCCTCCTCCTCCTCCTCCTCCTCCACCACCTCCTCCTCCACCTCCACCTCCACCTCCTCCACCTTCAGATAGGCCGATCACAAACTCGGAGTCAGAGCTGTGGGTGTTGCTGGTGGAGGAAGCGCCCAGGGAAGTGATGGTCAAGCTTCCGGAACCTTTCCTGGAGCTGTAGCCACCTCCACCTCCACCTCCACCTCCACCTCCACCTCCACCTCCACTGCTGGAAGTGGAGGTGAACAGGGAACTGCTGTCACCAGAGAGGCCACCACTCAGAGAAAGGCTACCTGCAGCTGAGATAACATCATGAGATCAGATCAGAGCAAAGAGAAGATAAGATCAGATAAAGTTCAGATAAAACTTCCCAGCAGAAAGCACTGGAAAGTTGATGTTTTAATTTTTTACTTTGTTCACACAGGGGATTTACTGTCTCGGTGGAATCGAGAAACGATATAGCCCCTCTATAATTACCACCGTTTTACAAAGGGCAGGATGTTATGCCCCCCAGTTGGTCTGCAAGATCCAACTGGCAGAGGTACAATTTGCCTGCAAGAACATTTCGTATTGTCAAGAGTTGACACCTGCAAATCATTCTCCGCGGGGTTGTTAGGCCTCCCTCGTCTGTACATGTCCTGGCAGACTCTCTCATGATTTAAATGTTGATGCTCAAATAGTTTTTTCTTTAGCCCAGGGTAACACATTATTTTGTGC
The DNA here is from genome assembly GCA_002895965.2 of Coryphaenoides rupestris. Classification (NCBI taxonomy): domain Eukaryota; kingdom Metazoa; phylum Chordata; class Actinopteri; order Gadiformes; family Macrouridae; genus Coryphaenoides; species Coryphaenoides rupestris. The sequence goes on along the minus strand of PIJE02000953.1, from coordinate 2,564 downwards.
TCCATTTCCATCAAGGGGACAGACCAGAGCAGAACAGACCAGACCAGAACAGACCAGACAAGACCCCGCGCCTACCTGAGCCGCTGGAGGAAACCGTCCGTTGACTCGAGGAGCCACTTCCGCCCTCTAGTGGGAGACATGGTCATAGCCAAGCTTAGTTTGTAAAATACTTTAAACCAGCACTATGCTAGTCTTCTCATCAGCACCATCTAGTGGCTTGAGTTGTATTTACAGTAATGGATATATAATTGTTGGGATTATCCCACAGGGGGTAAGGATAAATAAAAGGATTTATAGAGAAAAATTCCCTGGATGGATTGACTCTGGGATGTGTGTGCTTTATTATTGAGTTCAGTTCAGATATGTTTTAATGAAGTTAGTAGCTGTAGTAGAAAAGTAACATTGTGCAGGTTTGAATGAACACTCAAAATTGACCCTGAAATGAACATTAGGTCATCTTTCTCATGAATAAACTGATTGAGATTGAGGAAAGGGGCTTTGACCTGCACAGGACAAAGTGTTAGCATGGAATTAAATGATGACATAACTTACTTGGTGGCAGTGATGTCAACCTGGTTGTTGTGGTGACTGTTTCTGTGGTCACTGTTACGCATTCACATAAGACATAAGATACATTGAAAACATTAAAATACATTATTAAACATCTCTTAACACAATTATGCATGACACATACAGTACATGTGAATGTTTTATAACATAAGTAAAGTACACATTCTTTACTCAATTAGTACAAGTACTCTTTAAGCCCTTCAGCCAATCAGGAAAAAGCTAATTCAATGTTATGTTTCACTCTGAAATTACACAAATTTGAATATTTGGACATTAGATGTCCATCCATTAAAGATTAGGGCATAACATCCTCAACAACCAATCAGGAGTTGAGGACGCTGATTCATGTGCACATCATTCCCAACGTTGTGCTGAACGTTGTGCTGAACAGTCCTGCATGTACACACGCCTCGTTCTGTTCTGTCTGCGCCCCACATTCCTCCAGACCCTACCTTTGCCACTCCCACCCGGCTCTCCCCCGGAATTGATCATCTTCGTTGTGCTTAGATTATCCATCCCATGTTATCTGTGATGATCAAACAGAACAAGATGCAGGTGAACCATGGGACAAGCATGGCAGTGGGTGTGCATATAGGAAAAAAATGGAGGTTTGAGGAGTTGCGTTTGGTCACATGATGAATCTAATACCTTACTGTTACTGCAGGTCCCCGGAGGGCAGGGCTCCCCTAATACAAAAGGAGCTTTGGAAAAGCCATGTCCATTGTAAAAGCCTCATGGTTCTATTTCTCTCCTTTGTAAAGACGCCACCTTATAGGGAGAGGCCACCGCGGACCTGGCTGCATGCAGGGTTATATATTGGCTTAAAAAGGGATCATGTTGAGTTGTACAGCCAAACAGCTGTGTGGCCATTATGCAGGAAAAATGAAACAGCTTCTTCTTTTTTTCTTTTTTACCCACAACTCATCCTTATGGACACTCTATCTCTATACAGGGGATCTTATGGGGTGAGTCACTGGGGGGGGGGGTAGAATGGCAGTCAGGGAGAACAGAATGTCTCTAGGAATACTGACGCCTATGCAAAGACTCCTGGTGCAGAATAATACAAAGATTGGAGATTAAAGGCAAGGCAAGAGAATAAAGGCAAAACATGACTTTGCGGGATCTGCGCCGTGTTTTAGAGATAGAAATTGTCAAATGTGTGGCAACACGTTTATATATTTTGTAGATTTTTGTTATTGTGAGGAATCCATGAATGTGAAGGTGTATAGGGTGCCAAACATGCTTGACTGTTTCAAACTGACACACATTAATAATGATTTTCCTCACATTAATAATACCCCCAATGCAACTTGAGTAAACACTGAAATAACACTCATGTTAATAGCTAACCAGTTGGTATTTGCCCCTTTGTTTCTATAAGCACTTGCTCCAAACTTGTCCACTCCAGAAAAACAACTCCACCGACTGCAAATGAAACATCAAGTACAAATCTATCAGGCAGCTTTTAACTCAAACATAAAACCGCAGAACATGTTGGGTAATAAGAATAATAATAATAATAAGATAATAACAAGAATGTACTAAAAGCAATGCTTAAATGTGGATGTGGTTATGTCATGTCGAATGTGAATGCAGTTAATGTTAGTTATGTGCAGCAGCAGCAGCAGCAGTGCCAGGGTGTTGAGGGAGAGCAATGCCAGGTAGGTGATAACAACCTGGGGCAAGGCATCACTCCTGCACAAGATGCCATCAGAGACACACAGCCCAACGTTAGTCATGGTTATCACTGGAATGAAAAACAGCAGGGGACCGCAAGAAAGGGAACCTCTGTCATGGAGTGTTCACACACACACACACACGCGCACACGCACACGCACACACACGCACGCACGCACGCATGCACACACACACACGCACACACACACACACACACACACACACACACACACACACACACATACACACCTGCATGGATTTATATTCCTGTGGTGGGGTTGAGGATTGCAGTGGTTTGGATAAATAAAACCAAGATA